>JAYDZG010000005.1:7166271-7177497 GCA_034509265.1 Microcambeva bendego | reverse complement strand
CCAGGGACTGAACATGGAGGAATTTCGGACTGACAGTTGTGTGCTTTGTTTTCTCATTGTGGGCATTTTTATGACTAGGGTTTCGGCTTCCAGCGCGGGTTCGAGTGGAGACGAGAAGCCGAATCCTCTGTTTTCTTTCATGCACATGGAGCGCGCCTCTTTTCTGGAGGAGCAGGAGGTCAGTGATTACTGCCTGGAACTGCAGCACATCTTCGGTCAGAGATACGCCAGTTTAGCGACATGTTTAGTTTCACATGCGCGTCCTGTTACACTGTGTCAGAACTGTTACTCCAGTTATAACAGCTTTCTGGAAATATACGCGAATATTTCAAACAACCAGGTGAGTATTTAAATAGCCCAAATGTCACATTACACTTGTTTGAACAGGTTCTAGTTCAGGTCGAGCCTCAGTGGTCCCGTTACAAATGCCCCCATACTCCCTACACGGTATGCTATGTAAGCTTGGTTTGAACGCCAACTGTAGTGCACTACATTCTAGGCTGGGAGGTATTCGGGATACAGCTTGATTGTGTACAAGTTCCTTGTCTGGTCACATGCAGACATTCCCGTGATGTGCATTACAGCAGCACTAATAAGAAATGCGTCAAAAACCTCATGACTATAAGTATGTGGACATCCGTTTTTAAAATTCTAAAAACAGTGCATAATCGCAATCATTAAAACGGCACTATATCATTATAACTCTTTTATCTAACTCGTATACGTTGTGCAAAGTTTTTTTGTGACAACCCAAGATTGTACATACGACTGCAGATTGAATCTCTAGCAGTGGGAATATATTAAAAACATATGGAAATGTACTTTAAACGACAATAATATATGTTCAGTCTATAACACATTAAAATATATTTTCTTTAATTAGACTGATCAGAACTATGGAGTGTTGCAACAAAGAGCATAACACATTTTTTTTATTTTTCCAGCTGAGCTGTAGTTCTCATTCTTTCTCTACAGCTCTTAAAGTCCATTGATTTGTGATTTGGCTTATCCCTTCTTGACTCAACCCTTCCATTCAGCTAGTTTTTGCATGCATGTTTTTGGACTGTGGGAGGAAACTGGACTTCCCGGAATAAACTTACTATACGTTGTTTTAACTCGTAGACCCCCAATAAAACATTCTGTTGTAATTATGGACCATATCAACCCAACTATTTTTGTTTAATAAACACATTGTCTTATCTTCACACAGTTTGGGCCTGAAAATGTGAGCTGCCAAGATGCCCTGATGCGATCCAATAGACTGATGTTGTTGTATAACCTTTACAACAGTTTACAGGACATCTGGGACTCATCCGCATGTGACCGTAAGTATCTAAACAGCATATTTCACCTTTTAATGATTTAATGGGGAGTTTAATAATTGATCTGTTATTTAAACATGTGAAAGGCACATAGGTATATGTACTGTTTGATTCTCATAAAATAATGTGCTGTTTTGTGTTGATCAGAGTGCCTAACTGAACATCGGAAGAACCTGTCCATTACGACACTTGACTTTATAGAAAAACTCAATGTTTCACTGACCTGCTTTGAGACACACCAGCAGGTAACAATTCCTACTTAGCAATATCTGCACTTTTGATTTGGCATGTTTTTCCTCCAGATGCCCTTCCTGACACAACCCTCCTGGTTTGTTTATCCTAGTGGCTAGGGTGCCGTCCAGTCGATGGGAATTGCCATTTTAGATTATTCTGATATTTAGCTTGATGCCAATAGGCAAAGAGAAGCTTTAAGACACATTAGCATATGTAGTTGTAGTTTACTGCTTAGCTTGGTTAAACTTATCATATTTTTAACTAGCTCTGATCTTGATATTTGTTTGTAAGTGCCACACTGCAGTGATTAATTCAATCCAGCCTGAAGCTTGTGCTTCAATGGGAGCCTCTGTGATGCGTTTCATATATAAATATGTTGTTATGATTTTACTCATTGAAGGTGAAAGGATTTTAGAAATGTTGCATTGCTACCTTAAGGATAATGAAATGATGTATCTGTTATTTGTAGTAAGTTAAATAATGGTGTGTGTGTGTGTGTGTTTTCTACAGCGGAACCACTCTGAGTTGTGTAATGAGTGCAAGAGCTCTTATAAAAAGCTTAATGCACTGTACAGTACAATGTCCAAAAACAAGTCCCTCTGCATCGATATAGAGGATGCCGTAAGTAGCAGCTTTCACACATTTAGCACATATATTATATGGACATAATGATGTGGATACCTGACCTGAGTTGTCACCTGACCCTGTGAATCTAAGGGCTCATTAAAATGAGAAACGTTTACAGGCTTTTCACAGGATTTCAAATGGGGCAGTGGTAGCCTATTGGGTAAAGCTTTGGGCTATTGACTGAAAGTTTGCGAGTTTGAATCCCAGCTCTGCCACTAAAGAGAGGATTTTGTTTGTTTGTGCATTTGTATGTCGTCACTGCCCGAAACATGTATTTTCAAGAAAACAAACTTTACGGGAGTAGCAAAAAACAATGGTAACCATAGCAAATGTACCATTGTGTGTAAATAAACAACAAATCTTGCGCTTTTAATACAATGCAGTACTATCACTGCACATCACTCATCTGGGCAGAAACAAAGATTTCTAGTATGAAAAATAGTTCAAGTTCACTTGAAACGTAACAGTTAGTTTTTGGTAACTTTGCTGTTAAATAGCAGTCAGCATATTTGCAAAATATGCATGCAAACTAAAAATAAACATGTAATAAGATGCGTTCGAATGAATGCAAACTCGCACACATTTGTGATAATCACATATTTTAGAAAGCAAAGCTGAAGAAAAAGTTTAATTTTTGCTTTAAAGCATGGAGAATTAAACCCAAAATCAACAGTAAAAATTGGAGATACACGTGACTGCGACTGTATGTATATATGACAAATAAAGGCTTTATTATTATTATTATTATCATTATTATAAACGGCTTTTTATTCACATCAGAGCACCAGAAATTATTGTCTTACAGTTTTTAGACAGGGTACCCTGTCTGACACCACTTTTTTTTGTTTGTTTGGGACCAACAGTAATACCCCTAATACACTAATATGCAGTTCCCGTTCACCGGCGTCATTTTGAACTGGTTCAGCAAACTGTGATGTCACCTGTGGGTGTGTAGAGGTTTCACAGAACACAATTATGCTGTTTTTTATGCTGAATTTGTGCTTCCCTTTTATTTCTTAAAGATAAAACTTTTATCCTGATGTTTTCCAAGTGGCAGTAAAAGTGACCCGGGGTCAATAACCGTTTACCGTTTTTTACACAAAAACAAACAAATGCTCGCACATCATGTACGCCATCTCCGCCATCACATCACTACTCTTTACTGTCTGTGTGTAACGCCCACTGGTGATGACGACGCCTAGTTCTCAAAAAATGGTGGAAATGGGTGTCTGTTTTCTACCAACACCAAGGTATAATGGTACCTGAACCAGTTCTTGGCTGTTCAGGTATTCCCCTCTCTCAAACACAGCTAGTGTTGTCTCAGTAGACATATGCAGGCCCATGACGCCACTAAGATTTGAACCCCAGCTCACAGTGTTCTAGTGGCCACCTGAGTGCCATTCCAGTATCCAAGATATCATGACTTTATTTAATTTAAATAAACCAAAATGTAAGCAATATTTTCTTTGCCTTCTCTTTTAGATGAATGCAACACGGCACTTGTGGAGCATAAACTACGGCTGCTCATTCCCACGTGAGGAGACTGTGCCGGTCATCGCTGTGTCAAGCTTCATGCTCTTCCTCCCACTCATTTTCTACTTGAGCAACTACCTCCATTCAGAACAAAAGAAACGCAAGCTCATCCACCGTGAGTTATTCTCAGTATGGTCTGTTATGAGTACAGTGTGGGTCAACAGGTAAATTAGCCCATTATTGCTAGGATGTGCTAACAGTTGTGCTATCAACCTGGCCTGTTCTAGGAGAAAATGCCCTGTTTGTATACTAAATTTTAGTACTGCTGGCCCACAACTTCCAATTCCTGGTATTGAATCTCACAGGTGCTATCAACCAGCAGAGCATCAATACAGATGAGACTGATCTCCTTAGCATAGTAATCTTTCATTGTGATTAGTTTTTCTTGGTGGAACCAAACCTGCTGCAAACCTCACCAGGATAAAGCAGTGATGAAAATGAAGTGCTAATTCGGAAATTGCTACAAACGATTCCGTGGCTGGGTCTCAAAACGTTTGCTTGCTATATTTACTTATTCCTTAACTAAAATGACTGATTAATGAAGCATTGTGAAAACTAAATGAAATTAATGTGTATATATGCAGTAACCACCATGTGCAGCAAAGATAGCATCTGAGCAGCTTGGGAGTGACCCAGTAAGGTTCTTGTAAGTTATCATTGGTATATTGAGCCATGCTGACTGCAGTGCATCACACAGCTGCATGAGGCTGCAAAACCATTAAGCAAGAGGCACCACTAAACAAACAACACCATGAAGACCATAAAAAATATCCAAATATCTGATGATGCCTCAGAGCACCATCAAATCCATTATCATCAAATGGAAAGAACATGGTATCACAACAAACCTGCCAAGAGAGGGCCGCCCACCAAAACTCTCAGACTGGGCAAGGAGGGTGTTAATCAGAGAGGCAGCACAGAGACCAAAGGTAACCCTGAAGGAGCTGCAGAGTTCCTATGCAGAGACTGGAGTATCTGTCCATATGACCACCATAAGCCGTACACTCCATAGAGCTGGGCTTCATGGAAGAGTGGCCAGAAAAATAGCCTTTACTATATTGAATACTTTTGCAAGGCACTATATCCACCAGCTTATATATCCAGCTCATGAAACTTGACTTCCTTGAACTATGCAGCTGCTGAAAATGGAAGATAATCACAAAATATGTTCAGTGTATATTGTAATAATTAAAAAAAACATTTTAATTGTTTTTCAGCCAAGAGAGCCAAGTCAAGCAACAGTCTCATGAACATACAAGACAACTTCAGCTGAATGGGAGAGAGAGGAAGAGAGGGGTGATTCACTTTACTATTCCAAATAGCAAATAAAAGGATGTGAAAGAATAAGAACTCTGGTTGCAGAAGTGGATCGTAAAACATCCTTTTTTTTGTTTGATCCATGACTTTCCCATAATCAATCAAGTCATATGTCGAGTTGTTTCTGGCCCTTTTCTTGGTAAATTACTGGAGTGTTTAAGTAAGGATGTATTAGGACTACGACATTAGCAGAAATTTATATGGAATGATGATGGCGCCGAGTATGCCGTCATCCCACTAGAACAGCTCGATGCGAGCTTTTATTATTTATTTTTTCTGGCTAGTGTGGGACTCAAACGTAGAACATGGCAGTAGCTCGGCACTAAGCACTTGATGTCCATTAGTGATCCATTAATAAATATGTGGTGCATGCATGGTGCAAAGCGGGAAAAGCAATGGCTAAAATGAAAGAGGACGCACTAAAGAACTGTACAGGTCATGTGCTGCTCTGGCCAAAGCTTTTCTTCTTTTTGTACGTCTAGCAGCCATCTCTGGGCTTTTGTTACGTTACTAATGTGTTTTTAGCGACTATTCGGTAATAATGCAGCTGACAGACTGGTTATGAGATGGAAGAGATATGATATGGATGGAGATTTCAAACGTTAAACACCCACCACACTCACTTCCCTCACAAAATTATGTTTATTTTTTGAAACCACTTGGACAAAATTGTTTTCCTTATGTTACTTTAACACCTCATCCTTCATTATTGTATTTTTAATTATTGTGGTTTGATGATTTCTATGTGGTTGTGGTCTTGGGTCATACATCAGTGTGGTTAATTTTTTGACACTGTACAACATTCTCTGTCTGGTATGGCCTTCTCAGAATTTTACGTGCCTTTAAGATTGTGTGAGTTGATGGCGGAGTGTTCAAATCTTAAAAAGGGAAATGTTTAATTTATAAACACTTTCTCATTCACACTGGGTTGTTTTAGAAAATGTAATAAAAAGAAAATACTTTGGTAATTGTTTTTTCTCTTGAATCTTTATTTCTGATATTTTCACCGATCGACTGTATTGTTGGTGGATAAGTGGGTAGCACTGTCACCATTCAGCAAGGTCCAGGGTTCGATCCCCAGATGGGACAGTCCGTGTCCCGTCTATGTGGAGTTTGCATGTTCTCTCTGTGTCTGTGGGTTTCCTCAAGGATCTCTGGTTTACCACAGTCCAAAAACATCCAGCCAGGTTAACTGGAGACACCAAATTGTCCTGTCGGAACCAAATCACTAACACTGATTTATCTGATAAATTACAAATGTAAATCTCATCACAGCACCTGTTAGTGGGTGGGATATATTGGGCAGCAATTGAGCATCTTCAGAGTTGGGTGAGAGGAAGGATTTGAGTTTGACAAAAACTGATCAAAACTGCTTTTGTGGGGAATTTCAAGGACAGAACTGTTGGAATCTGGCAACTAGCGACCAGCGAAGGCTGGTCCATGTGGTCCGATCTGACAGGTGAGCTACTGAAGCAAAAAATACTTATTTTAATGGTGGTTCTGATTGGAGGCTGTCGGAATACACAGTTCAGTGAAGTTTGTTGCGTATTGGGCTGCTAAAGTGGGACCAACAGTAAGTTGTCATAATGTTATGCCTGATCGGTGTAAATACCTGAAACTTTATGCCTCCCCCATAACTTGTTCACATTAGAATATAGTCAAATTCTACTATATTTAGCTTTACACTGCCATTTTATCCGAGGTGAGACTGAATCATGTTAAGTGACTTTTTGTCACTAAATATTCTGCTTTTGCATGTTGTGGTCCATTGATATCCAAGTTTTCCAGTTCTAATTGTTCCATTGTTGCTTCCGTGACAAACAACAAAGCCTAATTACCACAACGGCGTGTATAATGATTTTAATAGCTTAGCGTGTTTATTATTTGCCAAGCCCTGTGCGACATGAAAATGCCTATTTATTATTTCTCTCAGGATTTGTGTAGTTCAGAAGCCACTCGTGTTAATAGGAGTCCATTGTTTTTGATTACATGGCTTTCAATGGAACGTGCTTTTCCTTTCATTAGCAGCTAATCTAAAAGCAGGATGGAGATATTCTGCCAAAAAGAATTGCAGCGACATTGTTAGTGGCTTTTTGGTCTTGAAAGCCAGGCAATGCCACTCATCACACTGGTCTCTAAGCGCATTGCACCTCATTTGGTCAATCATATGAGGGCTTAGTGCAAGTACACAAAGTAGCAACAACAATAGCTTATATTATAATAAGCTCTGTGCCTTCATTTTATATAATCAATCTTTGCTAATCATTGACCAAGACTTCAATTCATTATTTCGGAAGTGTGCCGTACGCACTGAAAGGGTTAAAATACATCTCCATGTGATTTAGGAACCGGTGTAAAAAAACTAAGCAGTCCAGCCTTGCTGACCTAACCTGCAAGTTGAATCCAAGATTATCCTTCATCCCTCAGCACCCGGGTTGGTGACTTTGGACCTTAAGCATATTATAAAATGCCCCGCTTAGCTGCTAATCCAGCCATGCAAAAGCAGATCTGTTGCAAAAAACACCCCAAAAAAACCCTACTTTAACTGGTAACTGGACTGCTCAAAGAAGCTTTAAGAGGAAGAAGAGTTTCCTTTGATGAGGAGATGATAGCAGCTTTGCAACAGTGTTTCTTATTGTTAATGAATAAAGTTTAAAAAGTGTGGAATTAGGTGGTCAAACTGTGATGGCTAGAGGACTGGGTCATCTCCAAAACTGCTGCTCTTGTGGGGTGTTTCTGTCTGCATTGGTCAGTATCAATCAAAAGTGGTCCAAAGAAGGGTTAGTGGTAAACCGCCGACAGGGTCATGAGTGACCAAGGCTCATTGAGGTATGTGGAAAGCAAAGGCTGGACTGTGATAATATATAACCTAATATTAGTCATAATGTTATGCCTGGTAATGAAATGGCTCAAAAACGGCTTCTGAAAAGTGTGTTAAAGGTGGCTTTTAAGTCTGAGGAATCTATGGAACCTTATGTAATGGAGGCCAATTTGTATAGTGCTTTTTTTCACCATTTATGTCTCTAAGCAAGTCTGTAATTAACAATATCAGCTAAATATTTTTATTTAGGTATTTATTTTGTTTTAATATATTTGTGTTCATATAATTAACCCAATTACTGTAACTTCATTGGGAAAACATTTATTCAGCCACTTTTGTTTTTGCTTTAAATACACCTCCACCTTAGATTCAGATTTGGATGTATAAGCTTATTCTTCCTTTTATCTACATTTCTTTAGCATCTATTTACTGACTAATGCAGCTTTGCTGATTATGCAAACTATCAATTAGTTGACTGACTCAGGCTGGCTAAGCTACTGCTGAATGCCTGGGGTGCTGAATGCAGCGCTTTGTTACAGCAAAGGGCAAAACGCAGGCCAGGAGGTCATAATTAAAATCACGTATTTCGAACATATGAAGCATGTGCAAGTTAATGAAAGGCCAGTATTAAAACCCACCAGAGGTCAAAGTCTGTAGATCATGGGTTTACGATATTATGCCAGATTACTGAATCCTGTCATTATGCTTGGCATGCGGTGGTTTAGCACAGCCTGTGCCACTCAACATTGTTAAGCTCTAGCCGTGATCTCAGCATTTTCCCAATTACTCCAAAACCTTTTCCCCTTCCTTTCCTCAATCATGCTCTTGAAACATGAAAGGTCTTATGACAGGTCAGCTGGCACTGACATCGCAGATGCTAAATGGCAGGCCATGTCAAAAACCTTTGGTGGGTGACTTCTCTTCCCTATAGTGCACAATAAAAGCACCACTACAAGGAAGATGGCATGAGGGCAAGAACATCTGCCCTTTTGGGCTCCCCTGCTTGCCTTTCTTTGGGCACGTCAGCTGGAAAAGACAGGTTCAAAGCCTACATGGGGGGAATTGAGAGGGGTCTCAGAGGAAATGGGTGGTGATTACAGTCCAAATAAAATTTGAAGTATACTTACCTTGAATAAGAGAGGCCTCTGATGCCAGCACAGCTTGGAGCCTTGGTGAAGTGCCTATAAACTTCTATTAGATTTCTTAATGTCAATATAATCCTAATTAGTCAAAAATGTTATTTTATTAAAACGCCTTTTGTGTTCAAATTAGCCATATTATGGAACTCATCAGTCAAATGCCCCAAAAAAAGGTTGAAAGTCTAATAATAACATTTCAAATAAAGTGGGGAAAAAAGAAAGTACAGTCACAATGCATATGTTCAGTTAAACAATACATAAAGTACAACAAAATGGAAAACTTACAATAGTTACAGAACTTTGTGGCTCTAAAGAAGAAACTGAATGAATTAAAATGTTCAGTTTGCGTGTTTTTTGCGCTCTTAAAAGACTAAATTGCCAAACAGTATGGCTTTGTAATTCATGTGTGTAGAGGAAATCTAACCAAGCAAATCATTTAGCACTGTCTACTCTTTAAATGATGGTGGTGTTAGCATCTTGATATGATTGGAAAATTAATGATGCATACAAATTAAAAGGTACACCGTACCTCTGGTGGGATCCCTAAATTGCTGGATCTCCTTAATAACCTGACAAAGGCTAAACGACATTGCAAAAAAAAATAAAGGATCTACACTGTACGGAGTGAATCAAGACTTTATTAAGTGGTTCAACCAGATTTTTGAAATCTTTAAAATTAAATGGTCTTAAAATAAAACCAGAGATTTACTAAATTAACACACAAAATTCAGTGTAGAAATTTACTGACTGAGACATCTGTCAGGAAGTTTTAGCTCCATTTTAAAACCAAAAAATTATTGATAAATCACTATCGCATCTTGGCTGATTGGCTACATTGTTGATTAGTGAAAATTTGTGCAAATTCATTAATTCAAGTAAAGACTTAAGAATTCATCTTCTCTACTGATGCATCATAACTGTAAAGGCTTTTATTCATCTTCACATATTGATTTTAAGCAGATTTTTAGCCCTGATGAAACACCACTGATTCTTAATCATGACAGACAACGTAAATGAAGATGGGTTATGACCCCTGTAATTGCCTGCTGCATATTTAACTTTGATTAGGGGACAAGGCTGAGCGTTCCTCTCCAGTTTGAAGAAGGCAGAGCTCATCATCAAGCCTCTCATCATTTGATATTCCTGTCATCACAAGGGTCAAAAGGATTGAAGAGAAAAGGACAAAGGTTACTGAGCAGGGTTTTCACGCCTTTTCTTTCTCTACCCTCTTGTCTTTTTATTTCACTTTTAAAGCATATGATTGTAAGGAACATGTATGCCATTGGATCTGTGGATTGGAATACAGAAGAACAAAATGCATACTGAATACTTATCTTTGTTGAGATTAGCTGCAATATGTCTTTTTTAATGATTTCCTACTATGACAACGATTTCTTTGTTAAATTTGTTATTGTTTTAGTTATTATAGCTTTTCTGACATTTCTATATTTCTTCTCAACATCACCCCCACACTTCTTGGAGTTTAACAGTCTCCACTCTCCTGAGTTTACAATACCTACAAAACTCGTCAAAGCATGCCTTGCTGCTTCCTCTGCTATAACCAGTAAAACATGTTAGTGATTTTATCAAATTAATTCCATACATTGTTAGCAATAGATGTTGCTAAACTACAATCTTTTTAAGCTATATAAAGTTAAATAATAATGTCAGTTAACTTCATGGCACGGCCTCCTAATTCCTTGTTCGTTACTCCAATACAGCTCGTCCGTTCCCATGTAAGATATGTCTGTGCAGTAATTAAATGCTACGACAGTGGTCTGTTTTAAAGAAAAATCTCTCCTTATGTAAAATGAGATTTGTCAGATGTAATCTGATAAATACCAAAAAAAAATGTTGAAGCTACAGAAGCCAGGGTTTTTCCTTGGACCTCTAAACCTTTCACATTTTAAGTTAAACAACACTCTAGAACTTTATTTACCCATAATAAGGTCATGAATTAATTCAAATTAAGAAGAATATGTTCCAGTCACAGAAGTTACAGTTACAAAGTCACACAAAGTCACACAGTTTTGAAACATTTCATAACAATTACGGTTCATAACAGGTTTGGGTCTCATGATTAGGGATGAAAGGGGACTTTAATAAAGACCCAGTCATTTTAAACTAACATGAATTGTGGATCACCCCTGAGTGAAATATCTCAGTTTACAGGTTAAAACATCCATATTTTAGGTCTCTCTCAGCGTGGCTTGATGGCCAATTGGGTAGCACT
>JAYDZG010000005.1:7124890-7138677 GCA_034509265.1 Microcambeva bendego | reverse complement strand
CCTGGTAGCATGTCTTTGGACTGTGGGAGGAAACCGGAGTACCCGGAGGAAACCCACATGGACACTGGGAGAACATGTTCATTTTGATATGTACGTTAATTTTTTACTTGTTGGTTAATTGTATGTTTGTCTCCTAACAGAAAAGCAGCCTTGTTGTTTGGTTGGGCCGTATTTATATTCCTGGCCTATAAAGTGTCTACATTAGATCGTGAATACCAGGAATATAACCCCTATGAGGTCCTCAGTTTGGATGCGGTAAGAAAATGTTTTTTGTATGTTGAACCATCCCAATTTGGATACATTTGATCTTCTTGTTCTTTCTTGCCACAGAGGGAATATAGCTAGCACACACGTCCTCCAATGTTTGTTAAGCAGCAAGTAGGTTCACTCAGACAAGCTTAGCTCACAGCAGCCCAAGCTGTTCAGGTTCCCTTATTACCGTCCTCTTCTCTGTAGGATCGTAAAAGCTGAGCATATTACACACATCTTTCCACCTACCAGTGTCTAGTGACTCACTTTTTAAAGTACCGGACTAGTAATCGGAAAGATACTGCTACCAATTTGTCACGGTTGGGCCCCTGAGCAAGGCCCTCCATTCTCAATTGAATACTAATATAGGTCACTTTGGATTAAGGTGTCTACTAAATGCCCACCAACAGTGAGTGTTCTATTAAGTAATCACTTTACAAATCAGGTTATCTAGGTAGCAAGTACATCATTAGCATTGTACCATTCAAATCAGTGGGACCAGCGTTAGCTACAAACGGCTACCAAATGCTTAAACTTCACTGATGATCTCACTCATACACTTGTATTTATTTATGTCCTTCTTGAATGAGTGAGCATCTGACGCTGACCTGTTCTCCGCTGAATATAGCGTTTATATTTGAAGGTGACTTAGTAGGCAGGATTATTAGGCATCTTTTGTTTTAAATAAAAATATATTTTTATTACTTGAAAAAACAAGGTATTAACTAAATTGCACTTTTTGCTGAAAAAATACTTTAAATAAAAGCATTTATGTTGACATACATTCATTCCATTGTTATTTTTTTCTTCATGGTATCGAAATTGGTATAGAGAATCGTGGTATTAGTAAATTTCTGGTATCGTCACATCCCTAAGTCTACTCGATCTAGATCCATTCCCAAATCATTGATATGAATAGAAAGAAAAATGGGACGCAAAACCGATCCTTGGGGGATGCCAATTGTTAATTCTAACATCGGTGAAGTACAAATTTTTATAGTTACTATCACTCAGGTAATTTGAAAAAGAATGTTATGGTCAATGGTTTTATCCAAAGCATTAATAATATCATTAATCTTGTATATTTTTGTGTCTATGTAGGGGGCATCTTTGTCCGAGATCAAGAAGCAGTACAGGGTACTTTCACTAAAGTTCCACCCTGATAAAGGAGGAGATGAGGCCATGTTCATGAAGATCGCTAAAGCTTATTCAGCGTAAGCATTCTTACTGTTAGAGCATCTTCATTTGATTTCATTTCTTGTTTCTGGTATTTTCTCAGAACACACTGTGCTATTGTGTTCGGAACCTGCTCCAATTCCCTTCTGCTGATGCAAGTCTTATTAACAGTGTGGCGTTTCTAGGGTCTTTGTAATCAAATCAAATACTGACGATAAAGCTATTATTTTTAACTAGCCGAGTTCTTAAACAGGATGTATGCTTAGGTCTGCACTGCTGAGTCACAATATGCTGCAGCTGGTGAAAGTAAAGGTCATAATAATGTGACTCGACCGTGCATACACACATGATTCAAGGCCAAGCTTCCCAGGTTGAGTAAGACGCTGCTGCTTATGTTGCCGTGGCACTATAAGCATGATTTTACAGCTTGCCACTTTCCGAGTGAACTGCGACTTGGTAAAAGGTGTAAACACCACAGTGATAGAAAGTTCACTGTTGGGGGGTCACACTGGGTTTAAAACCAGGGACTTTCTGATTACCACTTTCATATTTTTATTTCTTCTTTTATTTTATCAAGATATGCATTTGCAACCTCTTCAATATCTAAAGCCATCTAAACAATAACACAACCAGATCTGTCAATTGCTTCTCTTTACAGTTTAACCAATGACGAATCACGGAAAAACTGGGAGACTTATGGCAACCCTGATGGTCCTAGAGGTGAGGCAGTTCAGCATGTTCTTCACCTCCACTTGTGCACATTAATTGCTGAATTATTTCATCCTATCTCTTTTTGCTTTCCTAGTCACGAGTTTTGGGATCGCCCTTCCGGCATGGATTGTGGATCAGAAGAACTCCATGCTGGTAGGTTATTTCATCCATTCTAATGTTTTGCTTTGCTAAATGAAATTGAGGTTTTGAGCCAGTCGTGGTTCTATGTTACAGTGCGTTGGTTTTAATTTTCAATTATAGTAATGTAATATAGTGGCCTTGTACAGCAGGAGACATGTAGAAATTCAATAGTGTCCTAGATCTGAGACACACTGTTATGTGTACTGTTCGCAGGTGTTGCTGGTGTACGGTTTGGCTTTCATGGTCATTCTGCCTGTCGTTGTGGTAAGAGACTCTTTTGTTCAAAAACTGTTGCATGTGACATCCAATGCAATGCAATGCAATCCATGGCCAGCCATAGCCTAGTGGTTAGGGTACAGGACTAGTAATCCGAAGATCGACCACCTCACCACTGCTATTACCTTAAACCCTCATTGCTCAGACTGTATTCTGTAACTGTACTGTAAGTCACTTTGGATAAAGGCTATCTTTCAATCTATCGATCTATATCAATCTATCCTATCTGTCTACTCAAACTCAAAAGAAGCTTTATTGGCATGACAAATAAGGGCATTCATATTGCCAAAGCTCAATGACAGATAATCTATCTACCTGCTAGCACTCCCGGCATTTCAAACTAGAGCTGGTTGTCTACATGAACAGCGATTGGCTGTTCATATATGGTGGAAGACGGATAGGGAATTCTCATAAATGAGTGAATTACGACTATTGCTGGCTGAGTTGAGCATTAATGAGGGATACTGAGGTATAATTAGGACCGGTTGTGGCTCTCTGTACGCATATGAATTGCATCAGCTACTGCCTCTTGTCAGAGGGGGTGGTGGAGGTCATGCTCTGTTTAATCGGGGTGGTGGTAAGCATCAGTAGAGAGGGCAGGTTTTTAAAACATGAAATTTAAGTCTAATAATTTGTTAGTAATAGTTTATTTTAAACTATTAGTAACTAATTTAAAAGTTCTTAAATCAATAAAACTACTTTGTAATATGACATTATTATTATTATTATCATTATTATTATTATTATTATTATTTCGGAACCTCCGTTGTGTACATGTAGTGTGCAGTGTTGCCAGAGTGTGCGGTTTTGGTGGATTTTTTATGGGTTTTTGACTGAAAACCACTCTATCCTGGCAACCCCTTTCCTCAGACTCAAATTTTAGCTTTTTGCGGATGCTATTTAAAATGTAGTCGATTACAGCTCTTAATACAAAACATCCTTAAGTCAAAGTACTTTTAAAAGTACACAATAATGACATTACATTAAGGTGAGTAAATGTTTTTTACATTTCACTGTACCGATACCAACATATTTGAGTAACTATATAGAAATAAAGATAAATAAGTATGGTTAATAAAAATACACCTCTATTTCTGTCTATCTAATCTGCATGTGTTTGTGTTTTAGGGAACATGGTGGTACCGTTCCATCCGCTACAGTGGTGATCAGATCCTCATCAACACAACCCAGCTCTTTATGCACTTCATGTACAAGACACCCACAATGAACATGAAACGTGAGTGTGCATCGTAAAATCTAGGTCCATACATGGCGCGAACATGCCAAGCTCGTTAGTATTAGTACATACCTTGGTTAAAAGAGACCAATAACGACTGCAAGCTAGATCAACTCCACTGACAGAATGTGTCCTCTACAGTGCTGAACTTTTGCCTCTTTGCTGTCTCACAGGGTTAGTGATGGTGCTTACAGCAGCGTTCGAATTCGACCCACGTAGCAACAAAGAAGCTATTATCAGACCAACGGACAACGTTGAAGTTCCACAGGTAAATGTTTTAATCTTCTGATCTAGCAGGCTCCGACAATGACTTGATATACAAGCGTTTACACACCTGTTACCCTTATTTTAACCAGAGTTGGGGGCAGCAGTGAGGGTATACTCGGAGGCACATCTCCCAGTGGCTTGGCTGCCTATGCCAGAGAGGCAGGATGGTTGAATAGAACTGATTAAAAACCCCAGTTCTCTGCTCTGCTACCAGCCAACAGGGTGCCATATAGTGGGCATGATTTGTACTGCGTGCATCAGACAAAATTGACCATTGAGTCTGCTGGTTGTGAAGATCGGAATACATCGGTCGAGTTTTCAAATGTTGTATGAGGACCGATTCACAGACTGATTTGGGATTAGTTATCAGTTATAATCATCAAAAATAAAAGAAGTAAACATTTGAAATATATCAGTCTGTGTGTAATGAGAATATTATATACAAGTTTCACTTTTTGAATGGAATTACTGAAATAAATTAACTTTTTCATGATATTCTAATTGTATGACCAGTACCTGTAAATGGGATCTATGCTAACCGAAGAAGGAAGAAAATGACTACATAAATAGGAATAAATTACTAACCACTGATTAGTTGGTGCTTATATGTTCTGCTGTCCACTAAGCACACATGTACCTTTTGTGTTTTAGCTGATTCGAGAGCTGGGAAACATCAACGTCAAAAAGAAGGAGCCCCCGTTCTGTTACCCCTACAGTTTAAAGGCTCGCGTGTTGGTTCTCACACATCTCGCCCGGATGGACGTGTCTGAAAACATCGAAGAAGGTAAACATCTGAATGTGCTCTCTTACAAATATTACAGTTACAGTCTTCTCAGTATTATTGTTTCCATCGTCCTGTTCTTTTTTTCTTTATGTCTGTCTAAATCAGACCAGAGGTTCGTGGTGAAAAAATGTCCCGCTTTGCTTCAGGAGATGATCAACGTCGGTTGCCAGCTCACAATGATGGCCACCAGCAGAGGAGGTATCTTATTTAATGCTGTAGTGGTCCGTCTGTCATCGCTATAGACAATATAAATAGAATTATTATTATTAGATATATTATTATTATTAGAATGAATATAGATAGAATGGATTTATATATGACATGTTGGTTCGGATCTCCGTGGTGCTATCGGCCAGCCAGACATTATTGATAGTGGCTAGGCACAGTTACCATGATAAAATGGAACGATTTAATACTAAATAAGATCAGTGATGATTTTTGTGATGGATCTCAGGTTTCGTCGCAGTCACATAGATGCACGATTGGCTGTGTGTCGGTAGGGGGAGGGATGATGCTTGAACCATGGGTCCTCTTTGCTGAGCGATTTTTAACTGTCCTGACTAGTCAGCGGTTTAAAAGGAGAGATTAGAAAGCAGAGGAAATGCGCTGTTTTAAATTTGTAATGGTTGGTATGGCTGTTTGCAGGATTCCGTGCTCCCAGACTCTCCTCCATTGAGAACTGTATGAAACTGACTCAGATGGCTGTGCAGGGGTTACAGGAGGCCAAGTCTCCTTTACTCCAGCTGCCTCACTTTGAAGAGGAGCACCTAAGATACTGCATCTCTAAAAAGGTAACTGATTAAAACATTTTCTTTCTCTTGATAGATTACACGTCAGATTCCGTCTCATTTTAACCATAGTAAATAAAATCTTAGAAACCGTGTGAAATGTTGTTATTATTATTATTGCATGCAGTGTACACATTGGAATTTCTCTACATTGACATGTTTTATGTAATCTCATGCTCACTCCTAAGATGGATGTGGCACAGTGGTTAAGTGGGTATCACTGTCGCCTCACAGTAAGAGGGTCCTAGGTTCGATCCCCAGGTGGGACAGACCGGGTCTTTACTGTGTGGGTTTCCTCCGGGTGCAGCAAAAATTTAAGTGAGGTTCATTGGAGATATGGAATCTTCCAAGATTGTGTTTGATAAAGTTGTGAACTGATTAAACTTGTGTGAAGAATATCAACCCTGTTCCTGTCATGAATGTAAACATGACCTTAAAATCCTAATAGACAATCTCCATAGAAGACGGCTTGAATTGATTTACAGTTTTAATGAATTAACCATTTTGGGTATGTCAGCTGGCATGTTTGCGGCATGTGCCGCCTCAGCCCATTAGTTTAAAATATCCATTAATCAATGGCTAGGTAGGCAGTAGGCAGAAATGCAGCTATTTAGATTTCCTGACATACCCCATATTACTTTTCATGAACTTGTTTAGCATCCAGTTTCAAAACCCTACTTGTTAATATAAGTTTGCCCCTCTTGGCAAGTTGGCTGTGTTGGCAGCCTTCACTCTGCAGGCATGGCCTTTCAAACATTTTTTTGTTTTGTCTATGGGAATTTGTGCCCATTCAGCAAAAAATGGTCCTCGCTGTGTTTACTGGGATTAAGATCAGCACTGTTTACCAATCTTGTTTTATGTTCCACGGGCTTGGCTTTGTAAAGAGTAGCAGGCACGATGGATTAATGGGTAGCACAGTCACCTCACAGCACGATGGTCTTGGGTTCGAATCCCAGGTGGAGCAGTCTGCATGTTTGTGTAGTTTGCATTTTGTGTGGGTTCTCTATGGGAGCTCTGGTTTCCTTCAACAGTCCAAATATATGCTAGTGAATTAAACCGGAATTACAAAATTACCCATGACTGTATTACACTTTAATAATTAGTGAGAAATCTTCTGTCCTAATTATGAATACCAAATTGGGTAAAACGTGACAGTTGAATAATAAGAAATGAATAAAGTACATTAGTCAAGTTGCAGTCATGAAAAAGCCTTGAGCTCTATGCTTTGTATTGTTGGTTTACTGTGGCAACATGTAAGCTTTTACATTTTTTTTTCTGTTCAAACCCTAGAAAATAAAACTGATTATATTTCATTTTAGTACAAGGTGCGGAGTCTGCAGGACCTGGTGAGTTTGAAGGACTCTGACAGGAGGAACATGTTGAGATTCCTGGGAGAGGAGAAGTACGACGAGGTCATGGCAGTCCTTGGAAGCTTCCCACATATCACCATGGAAACCAAACTTCAAGGTTGGGAAAGGGAAATGGTTCTGGTATAGTTAAATACTACAGGGTGTTCAAGTTTGTTTCTGGGCAAACTGTTGTATGTCTTACCATTTAGTGCTGGATGACGAAGACAGCAATAACATCACAGCAGGTTCCATCGTCACAGTCACAGTCACCTTGTCGAGAAAGAAGATGGCTGTGAGTATTGTATAACATGTTAAAGGAAAAGTACAGTACATGTTGCAGTTAATAAGTTAGCAGCTAGATGGTCCTGGGATTAATTCCAAGGTGGAGAGACATGAGTGTTTTCTGTGTGCAGTTGTGTCATGAATAAGGATGTAACGATACACTCTGCCCACTATGTGACACGATTAACCATTTAATTAACCATTTAAGTTTTATTCAAACATGTAATTGAAGACAAATTTGTTATTAACCTTTCTTTTGCTATTTATTTTTAGAAACAAATTAAAAATAAAGTATATATTATCTTTTATTTATCCAAACAATTAATATCATTGTATTTCTGAAGTAGTTAAAAACTATGCCAAAAATGCTGGAGTCAAGTTTAGTGTTAGAATAAATATACAGCACCAGCGCCATCTGCTGTTTAAAAATGAATATCGCTTCATCTTAAATGAATCACAGATTCAAATCTGTGTGAATGGTTACATCTCAAGGGACTGGAATAGAATATAATCGATTTAGGAGGTTCCCAGTATAGGAGTTCTTCATTATTCAGTTCAGTTTCTGAAATGGAGTTCTGGAAGTTCTTGGAGCAAACACGCCGGGCCCCGGTGTAGTTAAAAAGTGAAATCATTAACAATAAACAGTTTTATAGAGAGTAGCTTTAACTTAATTACAGCATAACTAAAATCGAAAGCAGGTAAAAGGTCATGAAGGCTTCCAAAGGACAACGCTCACTTCACCAGCTGTCATCAAACCAGAGTGATCCGACAGGAGAAGCAGAGCCACAGCAACACATCACACTTTCCAAAGTTAACACTTTTGGGTCCCTGAGCAAAGCCCTTAACTAACATTAAGCAATCCTCAATTGCTCAAATCACAAACAATGTAAATGTAAGCATCTGGCCGGCCAATAGCACTGCATAGGATTCTAACCTTGATTCCGTACAGTAAGGGTTAACTCTTTCACCTTTATCTGTGTCGCTGTGCATCCAGTGCCAGCTGAAAACACTCTGTAAGGTAGGAATGGACAGAAAATTAGAGCAACTAATAAATAACTAACAATGCAATGAAAATCATCGTGTGTTGGGGTGGTTGTGGTTGGAACGTTTTATTTTCTGGGGTGTGTTACTGCATTGCACCCTCTGTGAGTAGCAGACCACAGTGACCCTAATAATGGATAAAAAATAAAATTCTGGAAAAATTTGCACTGACCGACATGGTGGTTTTATTTCCACTTGCAAATGGAATCAAGCGGCAGTTGTTGGAAATTCAGTTTTTAATTCACACCATTAATCGATCATTGACTGCACTACCTCTGTGCTAAATTACCATCTCTGGCGAATGTGTGCATATCGACCAGTCTTTCCAGCCAGAAGTGTCGTGTTTAAAGATTTTAGTTACTGTTGCATCTACAACAGGTTGGATCAATATTTAAAGTCGATATAATAACGGATTCTGGATGAACATCTCGGTACACTCTGCTATATTTGCCATTTTTGGCACTGGGTCTTTAAAGTACTGTTACTGCTGGTCTAAATAACATTGATTTGCTAATACACACATTGAATCTGATTCGAGGGAGTACCAGTATTTGGCGCACTGGGATTCTTAACTCACTAAGTGTGAACCTCAGCTTTGCTTACGATCAGCTGGGCACACCCCTTACCAGGCACAGTTAGCTTCTAGTCTGCTGTGTGTTAAAAGACCGGACTAATGGTTGCCAGGAATAAGAACTTCTAGGCGAATATCCACTCTTCTGGGACACCATGCCTGGCCTGCATAAGAGAATCTTGCTCAGTAATTGGCCAGCTTATGTCATGTCTTATTTTTTTTATTTATTTATTTCCTACAGGAGGTCTTTGAGAAGGAACAGGAAGCTCAAATGCCCGTAGAAGAAGCGACCACAGAGGAGGTACTTCATCTTGAATAAACTCAAAATGCTCTTTGCGTTCTTCCTCGTCTCGTGATGCTGCATGAACCAAACACTGAACTGCACCTTGCTCCCTGAAACATTGCTGATTGTCAGTTTTTTTTCAGTGCTCAACATGTAGACGATACATTAAACAAGACACAGTAGAACCATAGTACTTGATGTCTCCCATCTCGAACAATTCGTTTTTCAGTCAACAAATCTTGATTGTCAGACTAATTCTCGGTTCTTGACCAACCAACTGGAATTTGTTGGAACACGTATGAAGCTGCAGCCTGCACTACGACGACTGAAACAAAGGGCAATTGTGTTAGTGTGCCCAAGCCTTTCAGTCAGGGCACAGTTCATTCTGTGTACACTCCATTTTTAGTATTCTTTCGAAATAAGCCACCACGGAGCAAAAGAAAGATCGTGATGGCTGCAAAATACTAAGAAAAGTTGGGAAAACCATGATAACCATGATGAGGTGAAGAAATATGCAGTGGAGTTTGCTAAAATCTCCCAATAGAATCATTTTCATTCATTTGTTTATATTGTGTTTTATTATTTGTGTAGTTTCTGCATGAAAATATTTCTCGTGACAAATACATTTACATAATTTATTGGTAGAAAAATTACCTATTTTTAAAAAATTTTTATACATGAACCTGACAACAGAATGCATCTTATTCTATTTAAAATGTGACATAAAGCCTGAGCTGGTTAGCATTGTTGCCTTACAGCAAGAAGGTCCTGGGCTAGATCCTTTCTGTATAGAGTTTGCATTGTTCTCCCTGTCTCGCATTGATGCTCTGATTACCTCCCACAGTCCAAAGACAGTAAGTGGGAGGAATTGGTGAATCTTGTGTGTCCTGATCTAATAATAATAAGAAGAAGAAGAAGAATAACATAAAGCCTCCACAAGTGGGAGTTTGTGCACACATTTATTTAATTATGATCATTTTTGCAACCCGGTTTGAAACACCCTGATACAGAATAAATACAACTTTGAGGAAAGGAGTGGTATGTTATAAAATAAAGTATTTTCATGTGTGTAAAAGATTGTAGCAAAAGTTTATTGGTAAAATAGTGTGTTATACACTGGGTTAGTATAAACATTTCAATGTAAACCACAGGTTTTTGTTTAAATCAAGTTTTCCTTTCTATTTAGAGCCCTTGAAAAACGTATTAGACTTAGGCTTTCAGTATGCAAGTGCGAAGCTACTCAGGACATTATTCATTCGTTCCACTTACCGCACAAGGAGGCGCAAGGGCTCTACAATAGCATTTCAGAACATTTCGGCCACTCGTTTCAAACCTCTGACCCTATGTCTACGTTTTCTCCCCACAGCAAGGCGAAAATGCTAAAAACAAAAACACCAAACAATGGCAGAACAAAACTAAAGCCGCCAAGAAAGCAGCCAAGTCCAAAAAGAAAAAACTGACCAAGAAAAAGCCCGTCTCCCAGCAGCAGCTGAAGGGTGACAAGGCCAAACAGGCCAATGGCAACGTAGCAGGAAATGTAAGTAGACACAGGAGTTATGATTCAGTGTGGAGTTATTTGGATACCTTCAGTATTTCAGTCTACATACCTCGTGATGTTTTCTCATTCAGGATTTGGCCGTAGCTGCCAAGGAGGAAGAAGAGGAGCTGTCAGATAAAGGCAGTGACACAGATGAAGCCGAGGCGAACAAGGACTCTCCCAGCGAGAGGGACGAAGAGAGCGACAAGCAAAGCGACACCGAGGCGGACGAGGTGGCCGGAGATGATGAGGAGGTGCGTGGCTTTATAACATCAAAAGATTTGTTTAGTTCTAGAGTCAAGCGAAATTCGGACTGTAAATTGTGATAAACTAAAATAAAATCCTCCCGTTACCTGTCACAGTACTCACCTCCGACACATTCACATTACCCATGCTGGCCAAGCAGGGCTGCAAAAACAAAACTGCCAGTGCCAGATTCCTACCGAGAGCTTTCACAGCCCTCTGGATTCCTGCAGCTCTCGTTTCAGCACCTCTGTCGGAAAGTAGTGGTGCTTTAACACCCATAAAGAGCCGATTCCTGATCTGGCCTTCAGTCCCACCAACACAGCTGGTTGTGTCTGCATTAGGGCTGTCACAACACCAGACATTTATAAGTTGGTACCAAAACCACATTACTTCCACGATTCTCGACACCAATTCTGATACCACGATGAAGAAAAACAAAACAATTAAATGACTATGTATGTAAACATTTTATTTCAGCAAAAAAGTGCAATTCAGTTAAAACCTTAACCTTAAGTAATTAAAATAATACTTTGATTTAAAACATGACTCCATTGTGGCAATAACATTTATATTTGTATTTACAGTGCCCAGCTGCCTGAAATATGAAAGCATAATTCATAGGAGGGGGGGTGTCAAAACAAGGACATCGTTTGTGAGACAGAGCCTCACCCCTGTTGTTCTTTAATAACATATCAATCCCTCAATGGTCTGGCTCTGGTCTTCTTAACAGAACCTTCGGTTTGATTAGTTGGTGGTAGATCATTTAGTCATTGCCGTAAATCTGTGGAATGTCTTATCACGTACTGTCCGCCTAGACTCTCAGTACTTCCTGACTCCCACTCTGTTAACTGATCCCCCCTTTCCTTCTCTAAATGTATATGTCCTGTAACATGCATGACAAGTGAGCTTGGATATTAGAAGGGTGCTATATAAATAAAACCTATTATATTTAAATTCAGCCAAGGGATTAAGCCACAGTGAACTGTGGAACTTTTCCTTAAACATCTGTGATTTTAAACAAAAAAAATGGTTTGTAAAATTTAGCAGGGCTATAGTTATCAGTTAACTGGTTGATCATTGGCATCCCCAATGTGTAATCCTTTATATATTCTTCATAAAATGCTGTTCGATTATAGAAAAGAATAAACTAAAGCAAACACCTGACTCGTCACTGCTGAGCAACATTTTTAGCTACTTGGTTTTTGCAGGAGTGGGAGGCTCTACAGCAGAGTATCCAGCGTCGAGACCGGGCTTTGCTGGAGACCAAGTCAAAGATCACACACCCAGTGTACAGCCTGTACTTCCCAGAGGAGAAGCAGGAGTGGTGGTGGCTCTACATCGCAGACCGCAAAGACCAGACGCTGGTCTCCATGCCTTATCATGTCTGTACTCTCAAAGATACAGAGGAGGTGAGCGACTATACTCTGTGTTACTTTTAAATATCAGTTCACATCTGGAAAGTAATGCAATGCTTTTTTTTGGAATTAGAATACTCTCTTCATCACTGTGCAGTGAAATTGTTCTCCGCATTTTATCCCGAATAGTGCAGTGAAACACACACACTCTAGTGAACACTAGAAGGCAGTGAGCAGCCGTGCCCGGAGTGGAGCGCAGCCCTGGCCATGGTGCCCTGGGAGAAGTTCGAGGTTCGGTGCCTTGCTCAAGAGCACTTCAGTCGTGACCTGTCGACTCTGGAAATCAAACAGACAACCTTCTGATTACAAGCCCAGTTCTCTAACCACCAGGCCACGACTGCTTCTTATTATTCACCATTGTAATTGACACACGAATGACATATCCAAAGCCTACTAACGTGGCTTATTTCTAAGCGTCAAATTTCTTGATTTTATATATATATATATATATATATATATATATATATTTGTATAAATATATAAACAAACATTGTCACTTCTACAACTAATAGATTAACCAATTCTGCCTAAAATCTCTAATTGTTTGTTCATACAGCTGTTTTTCCAGCTTTGAATCACTTTAACAAATGAACTGATTCATGGCGTTGTTTGCGCATGACATAATGAAATTGAGCGATCAAAGAGAATGAAGAGAACAGCGCCACATTCCGATTCCAATAAACGAATTCGTCTAAAACGAATGTACTCAGTTATTTAGTTTGCATGTCTGTACATGCACGGGCCAACCGCTCATGCGCAAGAGAAAGTGTGCTGAACAGGACTTTCATGCTTTTTAAAACATTCTTACATGGTAACCTGTTTACACGTGCTCCTTATAAAAATAAAATAAAAGTTATTTAACTACCTGATAAATCTGGGCTTATTCTGGATGGTTTTTACTAAATTTACTCAACATGGGGATTGAAGCTGTTTAGGCACGGCCTTGGCTTGGGGGTTTGAGAACTGTGATTGTGATCGGAAGGTTGCGCCCTTGAGCAAGGCACCCAACCCATAACTGCTTCCTGGGAGCCGTGGTTTGGGCTGCCCACTGCTCGACGCATCGATTCAGGAAGGATCTATATGAAATGAATCATTTGGGGAATGGATTGTTCTTTAAAGGTGAATCGATATTCACTTTAAACAGGTGTACATGTCAAGTGTGAATTATTGCTTGGATAATATGGGGAACACTAATGTAAACAAACTGATTTATTTGTATGCAGTGAATGTTTATACTAGCGTTCGTTTGAGAGACTCCCTGCATTTTCTGCACAGCCACTTTCATAGCTGGTTGCCAAGCAACCTGCATCATGCAGCGTCTGTATCTTTTAAAGGGACAGTTACACGGCAGACAGATGAGACAGGAGTGTCTAATTCACTGACACACTTAAAACACTCGATCTGTTTAATCCACTCTAAACTTTTTACATCTTT
>JAYDZG010000005.1:7024006-7036515 GCA_034509265.1 Microcambeva bendego | reverse complement strand
GCAAAGGCTTCAAATGGTCTCTCAGTCTAGTTCTGTAAATTACACAATCATGGGGAAGACTGCTGACTTGACAGTTGTCCAAAAGACAACCATTGACACCTTGCACAAGGAGGGCAAGCCACAAAGGGTAATTGCTAAAGAGCCTGGCTGTTCACAGAGATCTGTGCCCAAGCACATTAATAGAGAGGCAATGGGAAGGAAAATATGTGGTAGAAAAAAGTGCACAAGCAATAGCGATAACCTCACCATGGAGAGGATTGTGAAACAAAACCCATTCAAAAATGGAGTCAGTGCTTCAAGAACCACCACACACAGACATATGCAAGACATGGATGCTGAGTGGATCAAAGTTATGTTCTCTGATGAAAGTAAATTTGGCATTTCCTTTGGAAATCAAGATCCTAGAGTCTGCAGGAAGAGAGGAGAGTCACAGAATTCACATTGCTAGAGGTCCAGTGTAAAGTTTCCACAGTCAGTGATGGTTTCGGGTGCCATCTGCTGGTGTTGGTCCATTGTGTTTTCTGAGGTTCAAGGTCAACGCAGCCATCTACCAGGAAGTTTTAGAGCACTTCATGCTGTTGACCAACTTTATGGAGATGCAGATTTCATTTCCAACAGGACTGAGTGTCAAAAGCTACCAGTACCTGGTTTAAGGACAATGGTATCCAGAAAACTCGCCTGACCTTTAGGGGGTACTGTGTTGAGCACTGTGTTGGTACTGTGAAGAGGAAGATGCGATATACCAGACCCAAAAATTCAGAAGAGCTGAAGGCCACTATCATAGCAACCTGGGCTCTCATAACCCCTGACCAGTTCCACAGACTGATCGACTCCCTGCCACGCCGCATTGCTACAGTAATCCAGGCCAAAGGAGCCCCAACTAAATATTTAGTGCTGTACATGCTCATACTTTTCAGTTCGTCAACATTTCTAAAAATCCTTTTTTTGTATGGGTCTTAGGTAATATTCTAATTTTCTGAGATACTGAATTTGGGATTTTAATGAAATAAATCAACTTTTTCATGATATTCTAATTTTATGACTAGCACCTGTATACTGAACTATCCTGCCTGTAGTCCTGACATGGTTGCAGTAAGAATGAAACAAAATAAAAGCTTAAACACCAAATCATTTGGTATATTCAGGGCTAGAATGTGTTTTAAGTATGGTAAAAAGAAATTACAACATTACAACATGACAAATGCTTCACTCTCCCAACTTGGATGGATGTTTATTAGTAAATAAAAGGTTAATTCTGTCTGCAATAAAATAAAATTATACATATACATACAGTCCATAATTATGTTGGCACCTTATCATTAGCTTGTCGGACATCTCTTTCCAAACCCATGGACATCATCATGTCTCACCACAGTATGCCAATTTAGTCTTGGAGCATTTTTGAGGTCAGACCCTGATGCTGGACATGAAGGCTTGGCTCAAAACTGATGTTTTAATTCATCCCAGTAGCTTTCAGCAGCAGAGCCTAGATGATCACATGTTCAGCAGCGTTGAATTCAGGGCCCTGTGCAAGTGTTCAGAATGGGTTCAAAATGCCAATTTGTCATTATTTTCCCCAGAACAAGAGGACAGGGCTGGCTCAGGGAACTATTAGGTACTCATGATCTAGCCATCACAAAAAGATATAGTGTTTTTGATGGATGCCCTACAATAATGGTACTCAACTGGTGGGTTTTCAAAAAGTCTTTTGGCAGGAGTTCATTGTTGCAATCTGGTAAACTTGGCTATGTGAACAGAAGTTGTTTAAGCATGTTTACCTGCGTGACTCAGCTGACATTGTGTTTTATTGAGTGTCATAGCTTTGTGTATTTTGCACTCTTTTTATAATGAGTTTCTGCCTGTTATTTTTGGAAGCATGACTAAGCAAAAAAAGTAACTGGTAAAAAGTCCTTTAAAAATCATATTACATCTGAAAGATTGCAACAGTGTGTCTAGTTGGCCAAAACACAAAGAAACTGTGTCCTCTGCAAAAGGCAATTGATTTCAGGTCTGTATTGGGACTAAGGCGATGCTAAATCACAGCTATTTAATATGCTAAAACTTTTCCTAAAGCACTTATCTCTTGCCACAGCAGCCATCCAATTATTTAACTACTTTAAGTGAAAAAAGGTCCTCAGCTGGGAATACAGAGTTCCATGCTTCTATAAAACTCACAGATGGTGCAAATGAACAAATTAAAACTAGCACTTAATTATTTTAATTGCGTAAATGTGCTCAAAGCACTGGGTTTATTACACCTTTTATAGCAAGCTATGTTAATTTTTTGAGTTTAGGATGCAGAAGTAAGTAACACACTGGTCTTCCGGAAATCTCCATCTCTACAGCAAAAAGCTCAGGCACAAAATTGACAACCTAATTTTTCTAAAAGCAGATGTGCTTCCTAGTTGAAGCTAGGCAACTTTTCACTCTGCACGGGTTCTTAACAAATGTCTAATAAGCCCAACATTTGCAGGGGTTATAGAGTTTAAACACTTAAATGTTTTTCTGCTTGAGGGTTTGGCTGGACAGCAGTGAACCAATCACAGTGATAATGGAGCAGCAGCTTTCTTAACAAATCATCGCGGCTGATTTGGGGTGGAGGCCGGAGTTAAGGCTTAGAATTTGTAGCACTTTATTTCATTTGGAAGCTCACTTTGTAGGGACACTTGAAATAGTTGTGTTTTTTGTTGATAGGTATTGGAACTGTGTGTTGTTGGATCATCCCCAGCTTTCAAGATCCATATTAATAAAAACAGATAATCTGTTAATAAGGCAGCTTTGTTAAATATAAAACCAAGTCTTCTCTGAAATAACAGCGCCCGACATGTTTGTTATATTACATTATAACAACACTTACCCTGGACCAGTTTGTATCACTGTACTGATTTTACCCCGATATGTACGTACTGTCCTTCATGCAAGCATGTTTTCTTTGGTGTAAACACGGTGACCTAGTGGGTAGCACTGCCACCTCACAGCGAGAAGGTCCTGGATTTGATCCCTGGGTGGGGTAATCTATGTATTTCTGTGTTTGCATGTTCTCCCCGTGTCCATGTGGGTTTCCTGAGGGTTCTTTCCACAGTCCAAAGACATGCCGCCTGGTTGATTGGAGACACTAAATTGTCCTGTAGATACCTGCGATGGACTGGCACCTTATCCAGGGTGTTACTGTGCCTTGCGCCCACTGAAGAGCTGGGATAGACACCCCTTCCAGAACCTTATTAGGATAAGTGGTTTAAGAAAACTGAACTGATATTGTTCTAAACAATTAAGGATATTAGTGATGAAAAATATATGAAAAAGGAAAAGTCCACAAACCCTGAATCGCAAATGTGGGTACAACCTGACAGCTACTCAGTCCACCAACATGCCACAACACAACTGCAGACCAAAGCTTAGAGTAGGAGCAAAATTTATATCTGTGGTCGCTTGTCCCTTTTTACTTAACAAATGTCAACAGAGTGTCAAGCAAAGTTAGAGACCAAAACACTAGTTTAAGAGAGGGGATGAGTAGTTTATGTAAGTGTGGAGAGGTTGTTGAGGTTCCAGCATTTCTGGCCTACAACACATTCCAAAAGAAGGTTTGGACTAGCTCTAGCTAATATAACCACAAGAGCAAGGGATTTCCTTTATTAAGCCCTACAATAAAGTTACATACACAAATGCTACTTTAATCTTTAGTGTACAAAAAGAAGCATTTTATTAACCATGTCCAGAAACGACATTAACTTTTCTGAGCTTGGAGGCATTTAGGATGAACCATCACACAGTGGAGTCCAAAAGCAACTGTCTGTCATGGTATGGGGCAGTGTTACTGTCCTTAAGAAAGGTCATTTGAACTTTTGTGATGGCCGCATCAATGCAGAAAATAACATTGAGCTATTATCCATAAATCCATCAATAAATTTCCCAAACACACTTGCTTTAGCAAGTCATCTAAAATAATAACATAAATGGTACTCTTGTTGAATAAACCAAGAGCAACTTCAAAATTCATATTGCATGCCTGCTTCACACAGCTCATCAGTTCCCCTTTTTCTAACTGGTAAACAGGTCATGTGGGAGGCTAAATTGAACCAAGATGAAAGGATTCTATGTGCCACATGAACAGCCCTTTAGGCTTTTCACACCCGCTCATGTAAAATAGCCTTATCGCAATGTACAGCTCTTTCCTGGCATTATCTTATCTTTAGAAAACATCAGGGTCTCTTTACAAATCAGAACCGCCACAAGGAAATAAATAAAACTCTAAAACAAGCACTGAGCACTTTGTGTGTCACCTCAATTTGCACTTCAAAGTGCTGGAGGAGGGAAAGTAGTGAGGTGTCTTGTCTTTAGACATTTCTTTTACCCTCGACGTTGGCTTTAGTTTAAGCTGGAGTGTTGATGTTAGCTTATCTACCTAGCTCAGGAATGGCCCACTCTCTCTACCGTGATTGGCCAAGAGGGAACGAAACTGCCACGTGCAGAGTCCTGGTATGACTGTTCACTGTGATTAAGGGATGTGACAATGTTGGGCTCTAGTGAATTATGACTTGGTGTCCATGTGAATAGCACTGACATGTCTCAGCGGAAAGGTCCTGGGCTTGATTCCCAGATGGAGTGGTCTGGGTCTTTTCTGTGTGGAGTTTGCATGTTGTATCTGTCCGTCTGGGCTTTCCACCACAGTTCAAATACATGAAAGCGAGATAAACTGGAGATTTTGTTCATGACTGTGTTTGACATAAATAAACTGATGAATCTTGTATAGCCAGTATTTATCTGTCATGAATGTAACCAAATACATGATGCTAAGATCCTAAAATTGATATGTTTGGGACCACACCCACCCGCTCTAAATAGAGTGTCTAATAAGTGCACTACTGTGGAGTAATAGTACTAACATTTTTGGCATTTAGCACACACATTTATACAAAGTGACTTATATTACAGTATATAGTCTGAGCAACTGAAAGCTAAATGCCTTTATCAAGGACCCTGCTTCAGCAACATGACTGTATAGGGGCTTGAACCAACAAGCTTTTGATTTCTTATCCAGTCCAGCGAAGTAAAAGGACTTAACTAAATCACATAGCCCAAATTGCCAGAGCATACTTGTGTGCTGCAGTCCTTCTAGCTGAACCTGACATTGTCTAGTGCAACAGCTGTCACATAGAACACAGTGTGTCCTATTCTGGTGGTTGTTTTTTCCTAAATTTTCCATTTTAGCATTACACATACGCAAATGTATTAGATGTACACACATAAAATGTCCATATATAAATAATACACCTATATTTGTGCAACTGTATATGAAGCCTATTAGAAATGGGAACAGTTTTAAATATTGGCATATGTGTGGTCCATAGAAATATGTATGGACGTTTATGTATGTGTAATGTATTTTTAACAAATATGTAACAATAAGACTAAACATGTGCTAGCATACATTCTTTTTTATGTTATGTAAATAACAAGACATATATAAATGTAATATTTATACTAACATATATGGATACATCATTTTAAAGGAATCCTATAGATACATTTAAGATATGTACATAAACACTTTTATTGTGGGCATTTCATATGTTATATACTTACATTTACCCCATGAATTAACTATGATGAAACACAATTTTGGGAAATCTGGGTTTAATTTCACTAGCTACACCCAGGCCTGATTACTGCCAAACCTGTAGAATCATGAAATCACTTAAATAGAACCTGTCTGACAAAATGAATTAGGCTAAAATATTTTTTTACTCATGTAGGTTCGGGTTGGTTTAAATTTTTTTTTTTTTTACATTAATAAATGAAATCCTTATCAATGATGCCTGTGTGGATGAGATACTGTAATATGAAGAAGTTTGTGCTGGTTCGATAGAAAGGTATCAGTATACTTAGTGCATCACAGTTTACAGGGCTGTTTTGGCAGCAAAAGGGGGACCAACACAACACAATTTTAGGAAGGTGTCATATATTACATTTCTGTGTGGGTAACAAAGCAAACATTTTTTACATGATCTGTTGTAAAGGTAGTAATTATGATAGTCCCATGAGCCAATAGGATTTTCAACATAAACCATTGTACTGAAAGTTGTTCTTTATGAAGATGTTGTATACCAATGTACAATGCATGTTTAGACGCAATAGTGTAGCCAGCACCACTATTTAGCACAGGCATCTACATATTATTTACACAGAGCCTACAAAGAACACTAAAGGAAAGGCCAGTGTCCCAAGTGTCTGAGTTCAGTTTTATTCAGCCATGCATTTTTTCTTCTCTAGTTCTTTTTCGTTCATTATGTGACTCATCTATTTGCTCATTTTATCACCCACACAGAAGACAAACAGCTGTTGTCACATCTGTCTGTTTACACTGGCCTTTGTCCTCCTTTTCCATGTAGCCACTTTACTGTGCCTTCATATCTTTATTTTGGTTGAAGCGAGCATTTATTTCTCAAGTACTCTCAAAGGTAAATTCACTCGTTTTCAAGAATTTGTCCTTCTTGAACATTATTAAGCTATAGAACTGAAAAATTGCTTCAATTCTGTTTTACTTATGGTACAAAAATAATTGCCCCCTCTCCAATGACCACTGTTGTAGCATATTATCATACTGAATATTATCAGAATATAAAAAAGATTATTACCAATTATAAAAAATATATAGATATTTATTTAACAGCTCAATCCAACCATTCATCAAGCTTTTATTCAAACCTTAAGTATGCCATCAAAATCATTAAGCAGCATTTAAGTCATCTAATAATTTAGAAAGGCTTCTTCTTGGGGGGCATGCAGGAAGACATAAAAATAATCTACACAGAGAGCTCACTTGGCCCTAGAAAGACAGAATGGTGCCTCTTTTACTATGAAGATATTCCATGTATTTGAGACAAAGTCTCAAAAAATGTCAGTGAAAGTCCTCAGATTACTTTGACTGCGTTGAAACCAAGCCTAATGAAGATTTGCCTTATGGTGGCAGATAAGGTCAATTAAAGTCTTTAAGCAATATCCATGGGAAGCGAAAATGGCTGTCCAATTAAATTTCCTCAGGGGACTGAAAATCTGACTTGTAGATGATGTAGATTAACTGTGTATGAACTCCTGAGCTGAAACATTTCCTTTACAATGTCAAACCTTTGGGCTGCTGAATATCTGCTCTGAAGATCAGCTGAACAGCTAGTGTACGAATGATCACATACATTACCATAATATATGTAAGGTGATTCTGGGAGATTTAATTATTGATTTGATTCTTATTATCAATGCAGACTTCATATTTTTGACAGCGGCAGCTTGCAGCTCTTGAAGGAAGTCACGTTTCATGAACTGAATTAATCGATTTTGAAATGATTTTATCCTTGCAGATCTTGTACACCCATACATAATAATTACTTTTTCTGTCGTGGATGGAATCTTCCAGCAAGACAGTACGACAGTAAGTCACATGGCTACAAATGTCATTGGTTTGAATAGCATGATTGGCCCCATCATTTTCCAGACTTGAACCCAACTGAGCATTTGTGGGGCCAAACTTGGTGGTTCTATTGGCTCAATAGATCCTCTACCACGCACCTTTCAGGACCTTATTGAATCACTCCCAGTCTGTCTAACTGCTTTCTGTGCTGCGCACAGTGGTTAGTGGTCTCAGTGTTCTGCAGGCACTGTCTGTTGTGACTGCTAGGGGGTGCCCAGCCGACCCCTAGTGTTCAGAATCTCAGTGCTGGTGCACAAGAGAAATATACCGCTCGCAACACTTGGGTGTAAATTGTCATGTTAATTAAATGGATTTTAATAGAAAATAATGAAGATTAAGAAAAAATACAATTGAAAGTATATAGCAAACAAATATAAAACATTTCTCATTTTATATTCATTGCTTTTATTTTAAAAAACTTTATATTGATTTGTATTCTCACCAGTAGACATTTCCTCACTCTACTACAAATTGTGCATCGTACTGAACTAGCTGATTGATCTCTTTCATGCAAGCTTGAGAGATTTTGTATTTGTCTGAAAAGTCTGTTTCCCTGCAGTAGCTGAAATCCATCCTTTGTTTAACTATGAACACAGACCCTCACAGGACCTCACCTCTGCAGTTCTCACTGGACAAGGATTAAATGGAAATTTTGTTTTATGAGGCTATCAAGCAACACAGTTCTAGAGAAAGCTGAGATAATCTCTTCAAACTGGTCTTAAATTACCATGTACACTATGGGTCTGTCCGAAAATCTTGTGAGCTTTTTATTGTGCAGGATTTTACATCATCCTACAAACCCTAGAAAAGAAGACTGTATGAATTCTTAGATGCCCTAAATGCTTACTACTTTGGAGTCTTATTTCCAAGTTTTAAACTGATTGAATAATAAGGGAGAGTCTGATGCTTCCTTAGTAATAAAAGCAATCCTAGCATTCAGTGAAGCACAACTTTTCTCACCAACATTGAGAAAATATGTCAAATGAATGAAATGCAGTTCTTTTCAAATCTTAATAAATTCTCAATGGTTTTCATTTAATTCTTTCATCTTGCAAATTCAGGCCATTTTCGGTACACAGAGGGAGATGATAGCTGGCATGCTAGTGGGTTGAGTCACCTGGCTGGAGGCTAACTGTGATATAATCACCACAATCATTGTCTAAATAGTATGTCTGAAAAACCTGCATTATTCTGAAAGTTCAGAGTCTGTTAGAATCCTTCTACTTAGCTTTCTAGGTAGGCAGTAGACAGCAACACAGCTCACTAGGTGTTTCCGCAACACAGAAATGTACTTCAGTGAAAAATCACAAATTCTGATTATTTGCACTGAATGGTGCAAGCCAGGTTTCTGTCTGGACAATAGCTGCTGATTCTTAATTCTGAATTCTCAAGCAAACTTTCAAGTGTTAATCATGTGTTGCTACTGGCTACTTATGAATAAAAACTTTCTAGATTAGCAGTGATTTAGGTAGGCTGGGGTGTAGCTATAGTAGAAGTAACAAACTTCTAACTAAAGAAACAGTGGCCACAATGTTTGTCAAGGATCAGTCATGTTCACATCAATCAATGGTGACCTGTTTAAGTGAAGCACCTACTGTGCGAGCAATTGAGGCTTAAGGACCTAAGTTGGGGGGCCAGGAGTGATGGGATAAACTAGCAGTGCATTCTTTAATAAAGTAAATGATCCACAACCTATCGTGGAAGATCACCCCCATGGAGAGTTGAGATTCACTCTCGTGATGTCCGCTCTGGAATCTTAGCATGTTACTGCTACGCTAGCTTATGGCCTTTCAGAATTGGAAAAACATCCATAGTATGGACATTATTATTTTATTATAAAACTTTAAGCACAAAAATATACAAAGTTTAATACTAATTACAGGTAATACATAGAACATGTATGAATCGTGCATGTATTTTGTACAGTTTTTAGTGATGAATTCATGTGCATATTATCAGAGGTACACAATATATGAAACACAATATAACGTACCATTGTATAATCAACAGTAATGTAGCAGCATGTGGAATATTAAAAATAAATAAATATAGTGCACATAATGCAGAATCAGTATGACAATATTAAGTAAAAATTGGCAAAAGGTGAATATATTGCCATGCTCAGTTTGTATTGTCAGTCATTTACTTATTTATTTAGGAGGGCGAAGACCTGTGGGGAAAAACTGCTCTTAAATCTTGAAGTTTTAGTGTGGTTGGACTTGTGTCTGATGGAGGGTACATGTATTGTATACATTGTGATAGTGTACTGTAATGGTAATTTCTGTGATTCATCCAGTTCATATTATCAAATCATACCTTTGTTCTACATTTTTGCTTTTATTTAGTTTACATTCTATTAAGACTGCGTCTGCAAATTCAATCTCGTTCGCACCTCTGATTGCATTTGCAATTTTAATGTGCCGGTAAAGCGCCTCTGAATTCAGACCGCTTTCTCATTAGCACTGACATGCTTGGGTCAGTCCACTGAATCACACTGATACCCTTGTAAATGACCAGTATATTTTCTCCCCTCTGGTCTCATATCGCCCTTTCATATTAATTAGCCGGCTAAATGCAGGGTTGTGAAATAAATGACAACATTGAGAGGAGAGAGAAAGGAGAGGAGGATTTGGATTTTTGCTGCCTATTATACTGATCTTCATGTCCTAAAAACGAACCTCATTAAAGCAGGGTGGCTCCTAATAAGCACTAATCCTCTGCTGCAAACACACACACACACACACACACATATAACAACATTCAGATGAGGATGCAAGGCCTTGCTGCTTCACAGGTTCACACACATAAAAAAAGAAAATAACTGTGAATAATTTGCACATATACTATATGATGAAATGTATGTGGACACATTGTACTAAAAAGCAAGGAATAATAATATGAAGTTGATTCTTTAGGTGGCTTTCACACTTTCTGAGGTTTAAAACATGTTTTTGAAGTGTGCCTCTGGAAGTTTCTGCTCTAAAACTTAGACTAAGATTGGGCATTGGTGTTGGGTAAGAAAGCCTAGTTCATTCCAATAGGTCATTCGTTGAGGTTAGGGCTATGCACAGGCCAATGTGTCAGGGGAATTATATCTCACCATTCTACAATGCCATGGTTTGGCCTCCAGTAGCTTAACAAGCAAAGAAGTATAGAAACGAATACAAATAAAGTAATTAAATAAAGTAATAAAGTACAGCATGCATATATACAGTAATGATATGCAGAAAAGTCAAACGTGTGAATTGTGCCTTTGATACAGTAATAAAAATAAAATAAGCAACAGTAAAGTGTGTATTCTTATAAATAGTTTATATACACACACACACATAGATAAATAAATATATTATACTTATAAATCTTGCATTCTGCACCTATGCCTCTTTATCTGCCAGTCAAGGTCCCATGTGAAGACCTGACCCACATAGACCCCTGCCCTGTTATAACTATGCAGGGTGCAGGCATCAACAGTTTTGCTCACTAGATGGCCGGTGGCAAAACCAGCGGAATATCCCACTGCGCTACCTGGGTTGCCATTCTCTTGTTTGTGGTTTTTACATTTAAAAATTACAAATGCCTTTGACTTTGTGGTAATTTTTCTTTTTACCATGTCCTGCACACGAATCGTGATCTATAGACATCCAGGCCTAACCTTCATCAAACTGAATTCTGTCTTTTGACTTATTTTGAGCAATTCAAACAGACTCTTTAAAATCATATATAGCCTGGAGTATAGCTTCTCTTCAACAGTGGGGGGTGGTAATATATGTAAACGGCACACTAGCCCCAAAAGCCCACTCATCTTTAGACATAATAGTGTACTTTACACACATGTGAACTCTTAAAAACATGCAGTATAGTCACCATACTTTCAGGAGGCTTTGAATGATAGAAGATGATAGCTCTTTCCTCCTTGTTTTCACTTTTACCCCTTATTTCCCTCCTTCTTGTCTCACTGGGTTTGCCTCATTGTCTATCATGCTGCACCTCAGGAGAGATGGGCATGAATATGTGAATACAATGAGACAGCAGACGGATCCATAACGGCAGCGTTTGCACAGTCGTATTCCCCACACATACACTCATGATCCTAGTCGCATGAAATCAAACCACATCACGAGTTCATTTATATATTTAAGGCATACTTATAGCATCATTATTTCATATAATTCTTTTTTTTTCCCCAATATAACTAACAAAATGTCTATGATGCAATACACATCCTCAACATTACACAAGAAATGTAATCATATCAATGACAAGGGCCCTACTAAATTCATGGGTAAATTTGCCTAATTTCACAGACCTTGGTTTTAAATAATATCAGCCAGAGGTGCCACCTTTCATGATGGTCATTACATTACATTAACTTGAATTATAGAATAAATAGAAGCTACGATTCAAAGTACAGTCTACTGTAAAGGTTCAACATAAACCTAGAACATTCAGCCACAGTGCCAGGCTTTGTGTTCTGCCTTAAAACATTAACCACTGTAATATTGCTGTAAATTTCACCACACTTAAAAAACAGTTTGGCTCAGAGGTAAATTTAATGCTACCCAGAGATGTTCTTGGAAGCACTTCTTAAGATTTGAAACTGTACGGGGTCGTCTATGACATTTCAAATTTCTCCTCACATACTCTGATGGGCCATCCTAGATGCCTCAGAGCCCAGAAAAGTCGACATTACTTCTTGACATGGTAAACATAAGGCTTCTGTTTTTGCACAGTAAAGTGGCTTTGTGCATGTCATCTGTGTATTGTTCTAACCGATAGTGTTGTGTTGTGGTTCTTGATGTAGTTCTATCTGAGGTATGGAAGATCACAGATGCTCAGTTTAAGCTTGCTTCATTGGCTATAATGCACTGAAATCCCTCCAGATATTTAATCTTCAATGATATTATGCACTGTAGAGAGTTAGAAATATTCAAATATCCAATGTCTTGGAGGTACATTGCTTTTATTCATTTCAATCATTTTCTCATTCATTTCTGGACAAACTGGAGATTATCTGATCATCTTTGCTCAGCAGAGACTCAGCCTT
>JAYDZG010000005.1:7002731-7012859 GCA_034509265.1 Microcambeva bendego | reverse complement strand
CTATTATATTACTCACACCGAGACCTGAGTAACTGCATTTCGTTCTATCATGTACTTGGTTGAATGACAATAAAATTCCTGACAAGCTAGTCTCTGTGCTATTAGTCTCTATGGGGCCTCAACAAAATAAATCATATATTCATATATTGTCATATATTGCTCTTTTATTAGATGATTTTCATGACAACAGACGAGCCATGTGCTATCATTACGTTTTTTTCTGGCTGGCAGAGGTTTCATCTTAATCAAAGTTATTTCTACCTGTAAATATTATAGTTGAACAGATCCCCAGTAGTATCTCTCTGTAAAAATAATAATGTCATAAATTATATTGCTAGATCTTATTTAGGTAAGCTTGCTTTAAGCTTAATACATTTCTAAGCTCCTCATAAACCAGCTGGACAGCTCTATTAAGTCTAGCTATTTGTTCCATACAAATCTACCGTTGGACACAAGGACAGGAAGGTGTCGGAGTTTCACTGTACAATAAATAAACAAAATCAATAAAAGAATTAGGATGTAGATGAAAAAGCAAAATGCAGGTTCATGTCATGTAATTTTCAATAAACAAGCTGAATGTTGTGGCGGAGCATTGTTGTGCATTGAATGTTGTGACCCCCAAAACAGTGACTGAGTGACTGTTAAAAATAACATTGATTTCATCACATTGGACATTGTTTTGAAAGTGGATTAGATTAGAGTCAACTTTATTGTAATGAGCAGAGCAGAAGAACAGAGCAAATGACATGCAGAAATGCAACACAGAGATTACAGAACTGACCAGATATGTGACATGATACAAAGAAATATTAAATATTGTGATGTTTTTATTTTGGCCTCATTATTTATCATATACAGTCAACCCTCAAACTTCACAGGGGTTATGTTTCTATAGAGCCTTTAAAATCCTGTTTTTATATTATGTTATCATGCGGAAATGCTGGGCTGCATCTGCCAAAGATGCGTCACAGTGCAGCAGCCAATCTGCAGCAAGGAGAAATGGCTCAGATCTCAAACCTCCCACCTCTGAGTAAAGCGGTATTTCACCATCCCAAGGTAAGTTTCCTTATATGGTTACTTTGTGTTCTCTCTACAGTATTAAAATTAATTACACAGTATTATATTTTATATGCAAACTACACTGTTCTTAATAATTTAGCTTTAAATTGCATGAAAATGATATATTGCCACAAGAAAAGCCATTAAAAATCTGAGAACGACTGTGAACTCTAAGCCGCAACTTTGTTTCAGCCAGGTTTATGTAGTCCTGAACAATAGCCGCTGATGACAATTCTTAAGCAGTTTTCATCAGTAAGGCCCTGTCCACATGGAGATGAGGTTACGAGTGCCTAAGAGTGAACTGATAGTGAACTGACTTAATTATTTTCATGTGGGAAAAGGCTGATTCACACAAGTAGGTTAATCCAAAATGCTGCCAAATATGTGGCACCTATTCTAATGATCAGTTCAGTTCAGTTCATTGTTTTTAATCCCTTATCCTTAGTAGGGTCGGGCAGGGGCTCCAGTCCATCGCAGGTACCTACAGGACAATTCAGAGTCTCCAATCAACCTGTTGGCGTGTCTTTGGACTGTGGGAGGAAACTGTAGTACCCGGAGGAAATCCACAGGACACGGGGAGATGCAAACTCCACACAAAAAGGACCTAGATCACCCCACCGGGGAACCCAGGACCTTCTTGCTTTGAGGCAACAGTGAGCCACTAAGCCACCGTGCCACTTACCTATTCTAATGCTTGGATATTTTTTCTAAGTCTGCAAGAAAACTGAGATGCTTGGAGGTCAGTCAGAGAGTTTATTGTCATTTCAACTACATACAAATATATATTGAAACTAAACAACATTCCTTCGGGACCACAGTGCAACACAGTACACAAAGTGCAAGACATAACAATACACAGTGTAGATAACAAAAAATCTAAACAAGTGATTAAGAGAGACAAGACTAGAGATTAGTGTTGGTCAATGCATGGTACTGAGTAAAATGTATTAGGTAGAAATATATTCTGATATATAGTGAGCAGCATAGAGGTTTTGTGTGCCAGGATCCCTCATGTGTGTGTGGGTATGTACACTATGTGCATGTCAAAAGTCCATAGTGAGTATGTGTGTGTGTCAGTTCATTGTGTTCGTGTGTCAGAGTCCATAGTGAGTATGAGTGTGTGTCACAGTCAAAATCCAGCATGTGTGTTAGAGTCCATCATGAGTATTTGTGTCTAGAGCTGAGGAGTCTGATGGCTTGTGGAATACAGCTGTTGCAAATTCTGGTTGTGTTAGTCCAAATGCTGTGGTATCTTCTCACTAATGGGAGATTAGTACAAACTCCATGTTATGGACGAGATGACGAGCTTTGAGGATGCAGCGGTTATTAAAAATGTCCTTGAGAGATATAATAAAGACCCTGATGATCTTTTCAGCTGTCCTCACTACTCACTGGAGAGTCATGCGGTCTGATGAAGTGCAATTTCCAAACCAGACAGTGATGCAGCGACTCAGGATGCTCTTGATGTTTCCTCTGTAGAAAGTAGGGAGGATGATAGGTGGCAGATGAGCTCAGAAAGTAGAGTAACTTTTGAACTTAAGTGTCAGATTGTATGGTTAAAGTACTGCTTCAGGCAGACTGAAATGTAGCATGGTGAAACTATGAATTAAAGAAACAGTAGTCACATTTCACATCAATCACGTTGACCTCTTTAAATGAAGAGAGATCTACCAGCATGCAATGCATGATCAATTTGTAGATCGTGATTGACATATTGGGCACCTGTTACTAGTACGTAATAGCAGCATGTTAAAAGGTGAATAAAAGTGGCTAAATGTATTGGTGATCAATGAGAATAAATTAATTACATTAAATAAATATAGCTGATATACAGAATAAATATTTGTTTGTGCTGGTGAATATACTACAATAGTGTAAATGTGCAAATACTGACAGTATACACTGATAAACACATACCCTTGTGAATAGGATTAAGAGTGATCCAGAGTGCAAAGGTGCTGTAGAGTTCAGTAGGTTTACAGCCTCTGGGAAAAGTCTTTATGCAGATTTGATGTCAGACAACCACAGTGAAGCGTCTGCATACTTTTGCTCATATAATGTCTGTGTAATGAGTTTGTAATGCCATTGTTGTTTTTAACTACATAATAAATGTTTTATTCATTGACTAATCGAGATCTCGAGGTCTGCATAAAGTTACACGCATATCATTGCCGAGCTTTGTAGCCAATTTGTGTAAACGTGTTTAATCAAGTTTGTAATTATTCAAGCTTTTGTCCCCTGAACTGTGACAGGAATCCAATCTATGAGAGGGGCGTTCGGAGATCAAACAGGAGTGGAAATATGTGCATGTAAGTGGGCGTATTTGCGTGTTTGAGTAGATGAGCTTTTTTTTTATTTATTTATTTATTTATAATTTTCATGGCATAAATGAATATAATGATCCTAAGCTGGGTGTAGCATGTAGTGGAGGAGCTGATGATTGACAGGTGAGATACCAAGCTTTTCTGACTGGCTTCTTTCCACTTGAGAATCCAAGCTGCCACTACCTGAGTAATCATCGGAAGAAAGAAGAACAAAAAAAAATGAAACAACAACAAAACACCTTTTTGCTAAGAATATCTGCATAAGAATAAAACACCATCAGAGGTGTAACTAACATTTGCCCTCCAGATGATTTTAATGAGACATCTTTTCTTCAGGAGGCCTCAGCAGCAGATGATTAAATGTGGATAAGAAGCCCGCGTCACCCACTCATGTTCCGTTTCACACAAAGTGACCCATTTTAAAATTTGTCTGCTTGTTTCTTTTACTTGACATTAACTTTGTAAGGTCAAATCGAAAGTAAGCATTTAATTTACATTTATAGCATATAGCAGATGCTTTTTTCTGCTGGGCTTACTGAAGGGTTTTGTGCTTCCTTCTATTCTATGCTTCCATTTTCATCCTGCACAAATGGGCAGTCAAAGAACAATCACACGATCTAAAATCCTGCTAGAAGACAATGTAGGTATAAAGTAAAGGTTATTTGTAACATCAGTGAGTACCAGGTAAGTTTTGCTTAAATAATCACAGATAAAGTGCAATTTTACTAATTATTTAAACAAAACGAAACAAAAAAAGATGCAAATTCTTTTACTTTAGTGGATGCTAGTACTGAAAAGAGCCTTGACTAATATTTTGTTAAGTTTTGAAGGGTGGATCAAGATGACCCAGACTTGTACATCAAAGAGTGATGTGCACAACTTGTCAATTATTAAAAGCTTTAAGTTATTTCAGGCTTATTGATTTTGTGCTTAGTATTACGGTGAACATTATCCATCAAATGTGAAGATTTTATGATGTAAGTAGTATTATTATCCAGAAGTGTATTTTTTTTACATTTTATACCTTGTTTTAAATGCTGTGCATTCTGAGGTAAGCTAATCCAGAAATGCTTTGCCCTTTACTCACTTATATCTCTCTTGATTTCCTGAATTTTTAAAGATAGTATACACTGTATGGGTAAAATGCCCAAAATCCTTTATTAATCCACAGAGCTCTTAAACTATTGGAATATTTGAGGCTATGCTGGCAATATTTGCAGATATGTTAGTGTGCCCTGACAATTTGTATTCTGTTGAATCACATTATGCCATGCCAAACTTTCGTACATAGCCCATAAAGGTAGTCATGTTTCATGATCTGGCTTGTTGTGTATATGAATCCATTTTTTCCCTGTGGTTCTAGCAAGACAATGTGACATAAACAAATTACAAATGTCTGGCAAAGGCTGGAAGATTCCTGACCCAGACTTCCAGGTCCCACCCTGGACAATATTGATGAAGTTGGCATTCTCTCCATATGGCTTTAGGTACATATAATAGAATGTCCCATATCCAATAATGGTCGGAGCAGCATTGTAGGAAACAAATAATAGCAGTAAAAATCACAACACATAGTTACACTCTTAAAAATAATAAAATTAAGAAATTAAGATAATCTACATGTGCATTTATAAATGTTAAATGCCATTATTTGTGTAAATGCACACAGTCTTTCTCCGTCACGTGGGGTGTTGGGGTGGTCTTTGATGGGGAAAGTTTTTGTGTATGCAACAGTACTAGGAAAGAATCTGTTATTTAACTCGTTTGTTATTGTACATGGGCTACTTTGAAATATCTATGAGTGTACGTTAACTAGTAAACTAGTACAATATTTTTCTTGGAAACCTTAAACTGCCTAATATAATCTTGGAATTTATTTTCTAAAATACCAAAGCAGGCTTTGCTAATTACAGCTAAGGGCCTTGTAGTTCTTCCTCTCCTCTTGTTATTTGCATAACAACTTTTCTTATAACATTTTGTGTAAGACTTTCCATGACTGCACTGCATAGTTCCACCCCTGACCCCAAAATGACATTTTCAATATATCCAACATGCTTTTAAAAACAAAGAACAAACAATGACTTTTTTGTTCCATTTAATCTTTAAATTCCCTCTGTTCTCACTTTGTCCCCCCTAGTTTCCTTCTTAACACCATCTCAAAGCTGAAATAAAAAGGATTAAAGGGTTACTGACCTAAATTTTAAGTCCTTGGAATTATTAAAAAGGGAACAAACTGTAATAGTCTGCACTGAGCCCTGAACTCAACCCCTATGGAACACTTTTGGGGATTACCAAGGATGTGAAATCTCCTAGCTGTACTAACGTCACTAACCAACCACACTTACCTCCTACTTCAAGAAAATTCTTATTATTGTATTGTTTCTTTGGATTGCATGAGGTGCTTAAAACATTGATGCTTAAAATCCTTTATTCTTTTACATCTGAAAAGTGCCGTATAGGATCCAAATTTGGTGATGCCGTTGAAGTACAATGAACTAATTTTCCAAGTATAAATAGCCAGTGTTTGACTTTGAAAAGAACCACCACCTGAACCATCGACATAAGTCAGGTTGGGTCGATATATTGATACAGAGGAACCTTGTTTTAACGGAACTAAAATTGATGGATTTAACAGACAAAATGTGTATGAACAATTCAGCCTTTAGCCAACAAGGCAGAGCTTAGATGCCTTAGAAATCTTTGACATTTCTAACTCTTCAGTTTTAATTAGTCTGTACTTACTGTATAATAGCTTCCTAGATTAATGTTCTTGAAGTCCATCCATCTCGGGCTTTGTTATGTTTGCTTAACATAACCCTACATAAGGCTCTGACCAGTCTGAATATTCTCCTCTAAACTCTCACACTAAAAAGATGTTTCACCTGCAGAATTGCAGGTGAAACACTTTTTTTATAATTAACATTCAGGTGCATCTCAATAAATTAGAATATGTTCATACTTGCCTTCAGCTCTTGTCAGATCTTAAAACAAGAAGGAAAAAATCACCAGGATGCTAGATCAAAATCTAAGCTTTAATAAACAATAGGTGACAAATAGTGCTTGATCAAGCATTACTCTCTCAGAATTTGCTCAGCTACTGTGTATGAAGACACAGAAAGGAGCAACAGCTCAGGAAGGTGAGAGCAAAGAACTATTCCTGGCCCAGCTAAGTTACACCCATATGGGTTGGGTCAGTAGTTATCCATTGAACAGCCTATTCTATGTGAAAAAATGAATCTGAGGGTAGCGATGCCCTTGACCATACAACAAGTGCCTTGCAGGATAAAGAGTTCTCTTACCAATAGTATCTGGACACTAGGCCAAAAGGATGACCATCTTGCAAGTCAAAGAGTTTTTTTAGATTCTCTATGGGATTGAGAGCGGGTTTGGTGGCCAATCAAGCACAGTCATACTGTGGCCATTAAACCAGTTATTGGAACTTTTGGAAGTGTGGACAGGTGCTATGTCCTGCTGGAAAATGAAATCTGCATATCCATAAAGCTTGTCAGCAGAGGGAAGCATGAAGTGCTGTAAAAATTCCGCATAGATGGCTGTGCTTTATACCTTAAATATAACAGTGAACCAACACCAGCAAATTACATGGTTCTCCAAACAATCACTTGTTCTGGATTGTGGAAAAACAATCAATGTCAGAGTCTGGAGGAAGATTGACTTGAGTGCCTTTACAATCACCTTTTGAATTGAATTACTGAAAAAAATATTTTTCCATTTTAGTTTAATTTATTGATTTTGATCTTGTTTTAAACAATCAGTGGCTGATCCTTGAGCGGAGGCGGAAGTTAGGGTAAGTTACTATACTAAGTTACCACTGGTTAGATATTTGCTGGTTCATTTAGCTTTCTATGGACTCTAGAAATTGTTGTGTTTAGTATTGAGTGGCGTTGGCGTTGGTTGCCATTTCTTTGGATGTCATCTGTTGTATTTCATTTGTAAATAGAATTGTATTATTGATAACTGTAATTAGTTAGGTTCAAAGGGAAAAAATATGCGAAAGACTGAGTCTGCAAACACTGAACTGGGAATTAGCAGGGGTTCACTGTCTTAGACTATTTTTTTACATCTTTGTGAGAGCAACCACAAGACCAGAAAAAATGTATTGCACTATGGCATGAACATCCGTTACTGCCAGTTATATAGATAATATTTTCAACATTAAATCTTTCAGCTGCAACGTCAGCATTTTCATTTTTCTAAAGCTTGTAATCTTGTACCTTTCATTATAGATACAATAAAACAAGCAGCAAAATCTTTTTTTCTTGGTTTTCTTTGAGCAGAAGATTAGCCATGCCTGAAATAAGGTACACTGTCACGGTTTTACCTATTTGTATTAACCCCTGAACTGTAGATAAAATCACGGTTACTGAAATAGTTTCTTTTGTAAGTCTACCAACTGAAGAAAACAGCTGCCAGAAACACAAAGAGACATGGGTGTATCTTGTCTTTAAACACTTATAGGAGAATGCAGGTCTTCTGCTAATCTTTGAATTCTTGGACACATTCTGTGTTTTACTGTAAAAAGGAATTTAAACATGGTATTTCTTTGCACATTTAAAAATACATTATTTTCTTTTAATTTACAGGATTAATGAAAAACTTGAAATATTAACACATTCTCATTATCAGTGATTAACGGTGAGTTTTGCTGTGGACTTCTGAAAACTGTAATGGTAATATGTAATGCTAATCTACTGCTAATAACAATGTACTACTAATATTGTGTACTGCCATGACTGCCTATGGCTAAAAGCACATTCAATGTAGAGACTGGCTGCAGTGAACACCAGTGAACTTTTCAATTATTGGTGTCCTACTTACTACAAATCGTCTTAAATAGGCTGATCTGCTGCATGTGACATTTCATACTGTCAGACCTAATCCATTAGCTCCTGCTTATTTTCATTTCACAGTTCAGCTTGAGAACTTTTTGAGGTCACTTTTGGTGAAAAAAACTGCAGTAGTCATAACAAAAAAAGTATTCAGCATCTAAATATTTTTTTTCTAAATCCATCTTATACTAGAATGTAATATTATGTAATATAAGTAATAATAACATACTGTATAATAATATTTTTTCCTCTTTTGGCTTCTTTCCACAGTGAATCGTGATCCGCATTTTTGCATAGTTTTTACACTGGAGACCCTTCCTGACACAACCCTTCCTATTTATCCTGATTTGGGACTATCTTGATGTGCACTGGTTTATGCATCCTAGTGGCTAGTCACCTATAGGACAATTTAGCTTCCCCAGAAACCTTGCTGCATGTTTTTTGGACTGTGGGAGGACACCAGAACACAACTCTAACAAAAAGTTATATTTACAAGATATATTTTCACTGGAAATGTCAGGATTAACCTTTAAATACACTCTTAACTTTTGAATGAACTTTCCAATGTCCAACTTTTCAATGTTTCAGTACTGTGCGCACAACTTGCTGTTCTCTAACAAGGAGTTTAACGGCAAAAATCACAACAGGTGTTTGATCCATGTATCAACCAATAAATTTCCTGGTTCAGTTAGAATTAGGTATTTAAAGAGTTCTGCTCATCATGCTGTTCTCATTTTGACATCTAAAAACCAATGGGACACCTAAAAATGAATCATCAGTACCTCGATGAACTGGAAAAGTCACAGAAAGGCATAGAAGTGGAGTCCTTTGGCCACATCCCACACTGATGACTGCTTAATTGTGGACAGTGCCCTACGGAAGCAGATGATAAATGCCACACAACTCCAGGCACATTTAAGGGAGATGAGAGACACCCAAGTGTCCTGCTAGACCATTAAAAACTGTTTACATCAGTGTGGTCTGCATATTCGACAACCTGCAAGGGTACCTGACCACACCACATGCAGACGTCATCGTCAAAAACCTATGGAATCAGCTGAGTCTTGGTGTAGAGGCTTGTACCTCCGCAGAACCACAACGTCCTTCAAGAAGATTGGGATGCCATGCCTCAGCAGACAATAAGTCGACTTGTAAACAGTCACACATGTGTGTGTGTGTGTGTGTGTGTGTGTGTGTGTGTGTGTGTCTGTGTGTGTGTGTGTGTGTGCTTTCCAAATGATAAAAACAACATAGCTCAGAAATGCGTAGGTGTGGTTTGGATAGTAAACACTTCAGTGTTCTAAAGTCTAAAGTGCTTTTGTGCACCGAGCCTAATGAAAAGTTCTTAACTAATGAATATTGTTTACCTCTTTAGATTTCTGAACTTACAGACCAAAACATCTCATTTAAATAATTAGGCTGGTTTTACAGTATCAGTGCAAATGGTTCCTTTTTATTAACAATAACCTGGTAATTGGAACCACTTAACAGCAATAACAACAATATGTACATACACATATACCCCATGTATTAGGATTAACCAGGTAATTGGCACCAATTATTAGCAATGGCATCAAATTACACACACACAAATCAATTAACATAACATTGATCTTTCTGACATTGTTTTTGTCTGCCTTTTGATGCCCCATCTAAACCATAATGGACTGTGTATTCTGACACATTTGATCATCTGTTTTATCTGACCACATGGGCCTGCCTTTGCTCACCTCGTGCATCCATGACACTGTCACCAGTTTCCACAATTCCATCTTTCCACTTTTGATAGATACTGACCACTGCCAACCGGAACATTAACAGCCCTGATCACAAGTATCTTCAATCATGATAACTGCAGTGCATCCCATAGCTCCTGGACAATGAGAGGGGAAAAGGTC
>JAYDZG010000005.1:6949836-6963064 GCA_034509265.1 Microcambeva bendego | reverse complement strand
TTTTTTTTTAATAAAATAGGAAAGCACTAAATAGAATGACTTTGAGGCATTGAAATGAGTTGTTCCTTCTTAAGTCATGGAGTAGCCATGTCATTAGCCAATTCATTCATTCAAGCATCTGTGCTTTTAGAGTTTATGTGTCATGCCCCTCTCTCCATGAGCATGTTAGGAATGTTCATTGTTAAGCCCACACCCCCTTATTGTGACTGGTCTTTAGCTTATGATCCACAGCTACACCTGATTTAGGGTTAATGCTCAGTGCATTTAGGAAGGCAGCGGTCGATCATCCTGGGGATACTTTTTTGTTTGTCTTTGTCTCATTCCACAATCCATCAGATTCCTCAACTGTGGACACACACACACACACACACACACTCACAAACTTGATCGACTTATAAAGGACACACACAAACACTTACACACACACTCACATACGACTCTAACTCACATATATTATGGAACACACACGATGGACTCCAACACAAAAAAATATGGACACTGACACATGCACAAACACATGATAGACTCGGTCACACACAAAAACACAATGGATTTTGACACTCACATGATGGACTCACATGATGGAGAAAAAGATACAGGAACCTGACACTCGAACATATGGTGGGACTTGAGCACACACTCACAACTTATGTAAATACACACAACTACTGTGTTGTACTGCTTTGACTGTGACAGTATGGCAGAATATTGCAAATCTGCAAATGTTTTTGCATTTGGCACCTTAATCTGTTAATATCTCAGCTGCTGTATCACGGTGACTGCATTACCTGCATCTTTGCACATTTATCACAACCTGCATTTTTTTAGAAATTAAAATTACAATTACAAATGTTTAACACTTTTCTGTTCTGTGTTTTCATGGTCCTGGAGGAACAAAATGTACTTGTATGCATCTGAAATGACAATAAAGACTCTTTGACTCTTCGAATTAATAAATTATAGTGCATAGAAATTCTAGTACTTGTATTAAAACCTAATACAATGAACATTGACCTAGAATGGGAGAACATTTCCAAAGTAAAGGAACGGTTGTTTTCTGGGAGCCAGACACAAATCTTTCTTTCACTTTTACCCTGTTGATAAATCCATGCTTTCAGCTTCAACCCCCTAGAACTTGGAAATGCTCTATTCACTAATAATATATGTCAGTCTTCAGCAAAAGCTTTCAACGGTGGCATTCTGTACCTCTTTAGTCAAAAGAGTGCTTTAAAATCATTGATTGTTTTGAACAAGAAGACTTGTCAAGTTTATGGTTTATTTTACAAATCACTTATATCTATCAGCAATGAGTGCAAAATAATAAACATAATTTTGGGCAAAAAAACTTTTAAATGTTGTAATTGTACAAATTACCTTATGCATTTTGTTGAAGGTCAGCATGCTATTAAAATCAGTTGTTTTGGATCCCCGTAAGTGAGTTCAAGACGTTTCAACTTATCAACATCAAGTCTAATGACTTAGTTCTGTTAATCATTTTGCATTGTGTCTAGTTCATGGCATGAATCATAAATAATGGTGCTGAACTCACAATCAGTGTAAACCAATAAAAAAAAGTGAACGTGAGGATGCAATTGGATTAACATTATTGAGGCATGTACATATTTGTAAAAAAAAAGTGGATGGACATATTTTAACTTTTTTAAATCATGTACATCTTTCTGTAATAGTGTGTGGATCTTAGCACATTGAGTGGTGATAAATACTGAACTGAAGCAAGAGAGTTTTAGATATCTGGCTTGCAGATTGCTATCACAATATTACACCTCCAGTTCACACTGTGTACTGACATAAAACAACACCTCTGTTAGAACATTCTCTTTCTCACCTACAGAGCCTTTTGAGGTCCTGAACCTTTTTTCTTTATGTTATAGAATATTTTATCAGAATAATATTTGGTTTGTCATGCAGGCTTCTGTTTCTGTTAAACAATAGTGCTGTAAAACTCATGTGTGGTTTTATGTTTCTTTTGTGATCATATTTATTGCAGAACAACAACAGTATGTTTTGTAAGGTGTTTTATTTTCTACACCATCTCAGTTTGGATTTTGATGAACTCCAACTCCCATGCTGGTCCAATTGGGCTGTTATCTAGCATACTATTCTACCAACACCTGAGAAGCTGCCAGCCTTCAATACTTACTGAGAGCCTTTGCATATTGGAAGTATCATGGCCCATTATCACTTCATCGCTTGTGTTACCATTTTAATCACACAGTAGTTTGGCACCAGATGGAAAAAGCATATGCAAACATGGGCTACGGGACCTAATTGATTACTTCTTTAATTAAGTGAACAATTATTTATCTTTTCTATTTCACTCACCAGTTTATAATCCTAAATTAAACGTATGCACTTATCTGTATATTTAAACAACTAGGAACATTAATACAGGTGTAAAGTTCATGTTTTTAATTGGGGTGAAGAGGATGGGAGTGTTTAGGTTTTTTTAACCTGCACAATAGCGGGTCAACTTTAACTTGACATTGGTACCTATTGGTTAACAACAGTTTGATGTGGAGAGAGGTTGAGTTTAAAAGTATTTATGTTAAACCTGTTAATGTGTTCTAAGGTTCTGTGAAGCTTCATACATTTTAGGCTAATGTAAAATAACTTGGTTTGTTTTGACACTTAAAATAATTTAAACGGGTTTAGGCTTGCTCGCGTGCTGTACTTTGGATATCCGTGTTATGTAGTCCCTTACTCAGACATGGCCTGTCTGTTGAGTGACCAACCAGGTAAATAAAATTACTGAATGCAACAAAATTAGCGGCAACAACTGGAGCTTAACACTTAAATTTGACTAATCCAGATGTAAATGTATGTGTCTCTTTACAAGTCATGCAGATACAATATGATTAAGCTGTCATTTTTAACAATATTTTTGGTCAATTAAATGGATTTATTTTGATTAACAGCTTCTCCAGAAACCACCAGACCATCACAGAACCACTCCCATGTTAACTTGGTTTGAAATAATAGGTACAAAGATAGATAGATAGATACAGACAGACAGACAGAGATATAGATATATAGATATATGTGGCGAATGCTTTCACTTGCAGAGAATTGTACTGTACATTTTTTTGCTGCTTAGAGCACCGGTCAGCCATTGCACAGTGCCAAGAGTGTCGGCCATTGTACAGCACCCCTGGAGCCCAACAATGACTGCATGGCAGAGCTGGTATTCAAAATCTCAACATTTCAATTGCTAGCCAAAAGCTATAAATGTAAATGTTCTAACTTTAAAGTGGTTTATCCATGAAAAAACAGTAAAGGTCTTGTATTAATATTTTCCAGCAAAATATTCTTCTTTACTGCTAAGAAGTGTTTAAGGTTTTAAAGCATATTGTCCTCCAGTCTTTTTGGGATGTGCTCTATATTTAAGTTACCTTCCAACATCATGCATAAGGTATTTTGGTTTGAATAAATTGAGTGAGTCATCTAAAAAGCAGAAATCTTCTATATTGTATATTATATAACTATAAAAACTTAAACAATCTAAGCACAATATAAGCATCTTACCATTCTATGAAATCAAGTGAACTGGAAAATGCCTTAATGAGCCATTTATGTCCATCAAGTGACAAGCCATTGGATGAGCATTACCATATTATCCATGGCTCACCAAGCACATTTTTAGGTATTTGTAAGTAGTGTCATTCTCATTTAGTAAAGGTAAAGTACCAAACTAAAGAGAGCTTAATAATAATCAAACCATTACAGCAGTAATTTATTATTTTTGGAATCTTTATTCTGCTCTAATTACAATACCAGGGGGAATTCTCAATTGGAAATCTATTTAATTATGCAATAATGCTTAACTTGTTTGCAGACAACACACCATCAGTGTCATATTTCTAATGATGGAACAATTTTCCTCATGTGTAAAAACTGCCTAGAGATTTTGTTATTGACTTAGGAGTGACAATGATCTACAAAGGAGAAACATCTGTGTAGAGACACTAACATGACTATTCTGACAGAGTTTGAAAGGGTTTGCCTTAATTAATAGGATAAATTATCTGAATCCAGATGTGTGAAGCTCAGAGATGTCATTCATATTAAAATATTTTTTAAAAACATTGAACAATATTCATTCAAAAAAAGCTCGGGCAGCGGTAGAACATACTAGCAAACCAAAGCTGACATTTTAAATTGGTTGATTCGAATACTTATTTTGCTACCATGAGGTGGACATCTTGACGAACAATGCTTGACTTGTTGTTCATTTAGGTAGGGTGCTGGAAGGGAATTAGTCAAATGTATCAGATGTACTTTGCCCAAGTATAAGCACTACCGCAGATGGATAGAGCAACCAGATCATCAAACCTCTGCAAAGCCAGACAAATGGAAATGGGAAGTGAGTGATTGCTCTCTAGATGATTGTTAAGCTGGCCAGTGAGAAATAACTGTGTGATCTGACCTGAAATTCCCAAACTCTCCCACTCTTACCTGCATGGGCAGTGGTTCACGGTCTGGAATGGCACTTCTTCTGTAAGCTGGCTGCTAAGTTTCCAAACACCCTTAGGGCTGCTTGGTGGGTGGCTGGACATGTTACAAGTCTTCCAGTCTGACATGGTGCATCAGCTGTCCAAAAGGTCCTAGTAACTCTGTTTGGCTGGAGGCTGCAAACACTTCACAGCAAGCAAGATGTACTTGGGAGTCGGTGAGTCCAACTGACTCTAGCCTGAGGGGCAGGGAGCAGAGACTGTCACCTCTAATGGGGTTTAATGTGTTAATCTTCTTTGGGGAGGGGGGTTGTAATGTGTCACCATACTGACCCACTTATATAAATATTTGTTTACATATTGATGAAGATATTAGTTATATAACTTATTTTTGCACATTTTTATGGTCAAGTACACTCTTGGCAAGTAACCACATAAGGGGAGAGGGGGAACTTGACCAGTGCAGACATTTTTCTCAGCTTAAGGGGGGTTAGTGCACACACTCACTAAGTGATTGAAACTCTTGATCAGCTCTTGATCGCTATGTGTGAACTGCTCAATGACTCGATCCGACAAGGTTGCAGACTTATATCCATGTATAAGTCAGGCAACTGGCAATGAGTATGGTGTGCAAATGATGACACAAGATACAAACCTTAAGACATGGAAAAGGGAATAATGTTTTACAGTACTTCTGACATTTAGATTGTCAACAAAACACAAAAAGTTGCATTGCAAAAATATTTATTCAGCTCCAACTCACTACATAAATATATTGGGTAGTGATGGGGAAGTGATGGTTTAGTGGTTAGGGTACTTGGCTGGTAATCAGAAAATCACTGGTTCAAGCCTCAGCACCAATTTGCCACTGTTGGGCCCCTGAGCAAGGTCCTTAACCCCAATTGCTCAAAATAGTGTTCAGACATAAATGTAAGTCGCTTTGGATAAAAGTGTCTGCTAAATGCTGAAAATGTAATTATGTGCTGTTCATGTAGCCAAGTTTGGTTCATATTATAGTTACAGCATACAGTTAGAGCAATTAGGGTTAAGGGCCTTGCTCAAGGGCCCAACAGTAGCAACCTTGCAGTGGAGAGGTTTGAACAAGTGACCTCTGGGTTGCTAGTCCTGACCTTTTTCTTCTGACCTAGCCCAATTCTAATTTGTTGTTACAATAATTATTTTTACCTCAACATGGTGATACAGTAGCTCAGTAGCATAATAGAAAGTCATGCAGTGGTCCTACAGTGGAAAACATGAGGCCAGGTTAATTGGATAAACTAATTTGCCCTTTAGGTATCTAGCCATTAGGACACATAACCAAGTACCTTGTTGTACCCGTCCCAATACTGGATAATTTGGGAGGGTTGTGTCAGGAAGCGTAGCCAGTATAAAAACTATGCCAAATCAAACTTGCAGATTACAAAGCCCCCAGAAATGTACACATGAACTGTAACTTAAAACTTGAACTCCCCTAATACAATGAATCATCCATCCACTTCATATCCACCCACCCACCTTTCGTTTGCACAAATATGATTTAATTAGAAAGAGCAAAAAAACAACAGTCCTTGAGTTGTCAGTCCCGCTATAACAAACAGAATATTTCAGCAGAAACAAAGGTCATCCACCTAGTCATCCATGCTTCAGAACACAATGAACCAAAGCTTTCTATCAGCATCTTTACCTCCACTTCAACTACCGTGAGTACTGTGAAACTGTAGTCAGCCACTTGTGGTTGTTATTTAACATACTTTAAATGCATGAGATTGATCTTTTCAAAATGAAATAGTTTGCCATGTAAGCAGTAAACAATATGCTTGAAATCTTAATAAAGATGGAAGTACACAGCAGAACATATCAAATAAATACTATTAATGTCGTTATTGTCAAAAAGGGAGTAGCATAAAATTGCAGCATTAAGAGTTTATTTCTCGGGAATTAAGGGGCCAGGCACAACTTCTAAAGAACAAAGCAGCTGAAAGAAGAAACAAATCTTTGTAATCTAAATATTTTTCCAATAGGATGCAAGTCAAGAGACTAGCTGGGCCATCCAATCACACAGCTCCTTGCTTCTACCTTTAAGAGCAGTCCCATATCATGAGCTGCAGGTAGAACTGGGGGATATATCGCAAATAATGATATATTCATAGTATTTTTTATACAATTTTGAAAATCATGATTTTGAGTATGCAAAGGATATGCAGATTTCCATGGGTGTGTTTGCAACCTAGGCAGCATTTAAAGTCTTCCTGTGTGTGCTCACGGAAGGAGGCTTTTTCAAATCCTAGAATCTAGAATCCTACTGAGTCACCTTCATTTATTAACATATATATGCAATTATATACAGCAAGTTGTTTTCACATGTTAATTCTTCTTCTTCTTTTTTTAACTGTGTCCGAGTGTATTTATTTGCAAGTTTGGTTTTGTTAATGCAGTTTAAGCGCTTTAAGATGACATTATTTGAGCTTCTAAGGCATGTGCCAACTCATCCCATTGTTTTGAATGGCACAATTCTTATACTAATGAAACATGATATAATCTCACTATCTAAACTGTTCGAGTAATTAATCAATAGAACACAAGAGGAAGAGTGTTATCATGAATAACTCATTCATGCACAAGCCTGCGAACAAATCAAAGCCGTGATATTACTCACGATAACACACTTCCTCTCGTGTTTTATTGCTAAATTATTCTGCGGTCTTTCTAGATAGCAACCATGAACACATACAAAACAACTAGCGCTTTATATGCTTAAACTTTCCCATTACTGGCCACACGTCAGTCGGAGTAATACAGTTAGTGTGAAAATGCTGGAACGCTTCTCATCCAATTAGATTGTCAGGTTTGAACTACCTGTTGTACAATTTGATTAAATAAAGCAATGCCTTAATAGAACCCTCACTAGTTAGACAGCTGCCTAGTTAAACAGCAAGTATGCGAGGCAGCTCCCTATTTTTTCAAACACACCCATTATCTAATTATGTTATTTATGTCCATGGCCATATGTTTAGGTATGGCCTACAGATGTTTTATTTATGTCTGAAGAAACTTACATTACAAGATGTACTTAGTTACAACAACATTTAGAACACAATGCATATATTTCACAATATTTCAGACATACAGTTTGATCATTCTTTTAATGTTACAAATAAACACAAATACTTTGGCATTATATTTTGTTATGGTTTTCATAAAATCGTATCATATTGTATATCGCTTTTACCATTTCTTTTAGGCATATCGAGGTATGAGAGTTTTTTGGTCATATCGCCCAGCCCTAGCTGCAGGCATGTTGCTTTTAGCCACAGTGGATTGTTTCCAAAGCTTTGGTGTGTGCATTTCCCAAATGAATGTTTTTACTTCTTTTTTTATGTGAGTTATGTTTGAGTTGGAGAGAGTAGATGAGAGTTGTAAGAAGGAGAGATACGGTTTGTTCTACACAGCTTGCAGTCATATTTAGCATCTACATATTATTATCTTATTGCTTTGTATTCATTTGATAAGCTTTTGTTGGGGATATGTTGCTAGTCTCCTGTGTGTTCTATAGTACTGTATTCCATCTTAAAACATGTGTTTGTTTCAGAATTGCATAAATGTGTTTTTGTCTTGCTGGGCCAATCTTTAACTGCAAGGCCAAAGGAGTCTGGATTATGTCAGAACAAAGACTCATTATGAGATAATGAATGAAACAAATTTTGCTCCCTGGATGCTGAGCTCAGTAGTAAGATTGCATGCAAATATGCTGTCTCCTGAATCACACACTATTGTACTACATAATATGTCTAATTACTCTACTCACTTTTGTTTCCCCTTTTTTTGGAGGCCAATAATTGAGGATAAACATTTTTTATCTGTCTGCCTACCTGCCGTCTATCCATCTACCAGCCAGAAAATCACATGTAGACACATATACGAAAAAATATATATATAGAACAAGTCAATTATATTATAATTATAATACAATTAATTGTATATAATTAGTTAAAATTAATTCTTTATTATTGCTATACTTCTTTTTTTGAAAAAAGTTTAATTTAATTCACTGTGGAGTTGTAAGAAGGATTGAGACTTTAAACTAACCCAACATTTTTTTAAAAAAGTAATTAAATCAATAAAGCAATGAACTACAAAATGCAATATGATATTTTAATATCATTACACACAGTACACCAATCCTTTGCATGGCCTCGGCGATTCCTGTCCTCCTTTATAAAACTGATGTGCATGACCTGTTCACAATCGTAGCTTGCTGTGATGTTATTCAGATTCATATCTCGATAAGAGAATGGTGGCTTCAGACTTTTCATTTACTGAAAAAGATAAGCTACATATTGTGTTAAAAATGTTATTAAATTGTTGGACTGTTGGCCCATGTTTTGTTTTTTAGCAATGTGACAAACCCCAACCTATCCTCGCTAGTACCCAACTAAGCCTTTACATGTTATGTTGTCTTTACTTGTTTCAATATGGTTGGGTTTTAAGTAGGAAGTTAAAAACAGTTACACATCAGTGATTAATTTAAGATGAATTGATAAACAGCAGAGGGCTCTGGCACTAATTACTTCATCTGGTTGATTGCACTTCTCAGGTGCCAGGTGCAGGATTTTTCAGTCGAATTTATTTATGTGAGAATACTGTCTTTGTATTATTCATTTATTAATATAATGTAGGGTTTGTTTTTAAATGTTATTTAAGTTTGTTTCACAATAAGGGAAATGTGCAGAGTATTTTGTACCTTTGCATCTTAGAAATAAATAATTTTTATGACTTGGATAAATAAACTATAGGCACAAATACAGTATATCGTTTCTTTTCAGTCATTATTTGTCTTCAATTATTAGTTTTTTTTAATTAGGAAAATCCATGTTTTGAGTCCAGTATCATAAATCCACTTGCATTGTGGGTAGAGTTTATTATTACATCACTAGTTCATTTTTAACAGTTTAACCAGCAATACTTTTTTAGAGTTTGTTGATGTGAAGAATCCGTAACTGTGTTACCCATTTCAAATATGTAATATATAATGGTGCAATGTGCAGGAGAGATTTCAAATGTAAATCCCAGGCTATGGAAAACTAATGATAATAGAGTGCTGCGTGACCTCTCACATATTCAGCCGGTAATGAAAACCCTGACCAATAGTCACTGTTCATAGAATTGATTTTGTACTGATCTGGGGTTAATCTCTAACAGAGTCATAATGAACCGCCCACACTATTGTCGTTAGTGATGACTCATTAGCATTTACTCACAAGTATTTTATTCTGTGTGTTTCTGCAATAGTGAGCTCCAGCTCTGCCCATAAACTGACAATTGGTCTTTTGATTAAACTTACACATGTAAGAAGCCATTAAACCGCACAGGAGCCTTACAATTATTACTACTAAAATGACTTTTTTAAAATGTATTTTTATAGAATAGACTTTCCTTTACTCATGTTATGGCACCATAAATAAAAAAAATGCAGTTTGTCTTTTGACTTCATTCACAAAATCCGCAATGGGACTGAAGCTCCCAGTGATTATGTGATGTTGTAGATTTCAAATTAGCTGTCAATCAAAATTATATTCAGCCTTTTAACTGATCCTCCAATTATCTTGCAGATGCTCAGCGTCCACATCTGCCCACAACTACATTCACCCCCAGAGATGCTCCAATGACTGGTGAGTTTCTGAAACAATGAAAAAAAATGTTTAATGCAGTAATGTTGAAATGAATAGATGCTCAGCTTCTACGAGCAAATGCATTGACAGAATTAACTCTTCCTTGAGATGAACACACACACACACACACACACACACACACACACATAAAACACACCCATTCACCCATTCATCAGGCAATTTGCTGTCTTCAATTAACCTGAGTGCATGTTTTTGGAGGGTGGGAGGAAAACGGAGAACCAGAACGAAACCCAAACAGACACAAGGAGCACATGGACTCCACACAGAAAGGACCTGGACCCAGGGACTAATTTCTCTGATAGTGCCCTCTTGAAAACAGTTTAAATCAATAAGAATACAATGTGCTTCACTTTGATCAGAGGAGTTCATGGCCTAATGGGATGGTGGGCAGTTGTAGCCTAGTTATTAAAGTACAGGACTATTAATATGAAGTTACTGGTTTTAGGCCGTGTCACTCTTGGTCCTCTGAGTAAGCACCTTTAACCTCAAACACTTAACAGTATACGGTAACAAAATTGCAATCTTTTTTATTTAAAAGCATTTAATGAATGGTGTAAATGTAATAAGGGTATGATGGGAGGAGAGTGTTGAGTAGGAGGGTTACAGGGGGAGGAGAAAGAATGCTCTCGTCTGCTGACCGTTTTCCATTAATCCACAATGGAGCAATTTTTCTACTTCTTTAATTGTTTGTGACTGTGCTAACTTATTGATTTTACTCCTTTTGCAACATCAGCCTTCTTTATTGTTTTCATATTATTCTTAATCAAGGATGGTTGATCTTGGAATATACTATTCCTTAGTGAGTTTGTTAACGTTAACACCACTCTCATATTTCACTATTATCTCCTACTTTACTCTACTGTAATGAGAAATATATTGCTAGCTGTGGACTCTTCTTATCGGCACTATCACTTTATACTTTTTTCAGAGCTATGATAAAGATTCTCTTCCACAAAGCAAATAATGTTCAGGAAGGGTTAGAGTTTGTGCTGGACAAAAGTACAATCCATGCAGCTCCCTGCTCGCAACTAACATCTTGGTGCCAGATACCACAGCACACTTTTTAGGGGTCTAGTGGAGTCCATGCCTTGATGGGTCAGAGCTGATTTAAAAAGGGACCAACACAATATTGGGTTGATCAAAATCATCTGCTTTATTAGTGTATCTGTCTAAAATAAATAGGAATGTGATTGTAAGATGTAGCCATTCTGGGGAATTAAAACTTTAAGTTCATCAAAGGGGTCCTTAAGAAATGGGACAATACTGTAAAATCCTTATTAGTGTAATCCTTAAGTTTTTAAACATTTGTTTTTGCCTATATGTATACATTATAATGATAAATACATTGTATACAAATGTCTGAATTCTTGGATTTGTTTCCCCTTCCCTTTATATGCTTCTGAACACAGCTTGAACAATAGACCAAGAAGCATCGTTATGCATTCCCTGCGCTTGGCCATAACTACACCGGTTTGAGGAGATGATCAATACTAATTGGTCTCTTTGGAAGGCATAACAGTGGGAAGGAGATGATCTAGCTGCCGCAGCACGCTAATGAAGTATTCATGCAGCGTGGCTTTGTGGTGAAAGGTCAGCTGTTAGCGGCAGTGTCCTCTCTCCCTGACGTACATTATCTCTGCCCGTGTCCATGCTGTTAGTCTCTGTCTGCTCTGTCTGTCTCTCTTACTTTTTTCCTCAGCGTCTCATAAATTCTTCATCTCTTCCTTTCCCCGAATAGCTTCACAGAGGGCAGGGGCCTCGGATGGATGATGATCATAAAGAAATGACTTGTGGGAGAAAGACAGGAAGAATGGGGGTAGGGCGTATTTTATGGTAGTTGGCAGCTTGCTGTCTCATCCAGAGAAGCTAGCATGGCGATAACATCGCTGAGTGGTACTTGTACCAAGGAAAATGTAAAACAATAAAGTAGTGCCCTCAAATATTAAGCACTTGAGGAATAGGCAAAAATCAAGGAAGGAACGTGGTCCTTCCAACTCAACACTTGGGAGAATGGGTTCCAGTGGCCCACAGTCTAGATCAGGGGTGTCCATACTTTCATTGGGTGAGATTTCATATCTCGGTCAACAGGTCATCATTGATATCTGCTTTTTCAAGGAAGTTTTGTAGCATGTAGTAAGGCAATCGACTGAGAAATCACACTAACATTATTCTGATGATTTGCACTAAATGTGTTTCTGCCACATTTATGTAATAGCTGCTGATACCAATTCTCAACCTTCCAAGTGTTCATCAGTAAGTGTGAACAGATATTTAGACTTATTTTCATGAGGGAAAAGGTTTATTCACATGAGTAGGTTGATCCAAGAATGTTGTTAAAAATGTGGCACATTTGCTTAAATATTTTTTCTTTGCCAGCTAGTTCCAGAGTTGTCCAGAAGAGGCACTGAACTTCATTTGAATGTCAGAACATTAGATACAAATATTCTCCATCAGCTTCTCCCATGTATGAATGAAACAGCCTTCTTAGCAAGTTGTTAGCCAAATTGGCACACTCATCTTCACAAACAGGTTACACAAAAGGGAAAATGCAAACAATGATGCAAACTGGCTACTGATGAATGAAGGAAGACTTTCTACCTTAGCAGTGGTGAGCTGAGGAGTAGCTACGCAAACAATTGCCAAATTTCATAATAATAATGTTGACCTGTTGGAATGAAGTGCAACCTTTCAGTGTGCACTCCCATACTGATCATACTGTATATAAAGGTGACACACTGAACCACAAGCTTTCAGGTGCAAGAACTAAAGTTATTAGGATTTTAACATCATGTTTAACACTGGTTTCAGTCATGACAGAAACAGTAGTTATTTTTTACTCAAGATTAATCAGTTTTGTATCACCAATTTAGATTGATTGCATGTAATAGGACAGTAAAATGCACCCAGAGGCAACACATTCCGAGTATAACAATAATAGTATTTAGTTAAGTCACAGCAGCAGACTAAGCAGTGGTGTCACTTTTCAGGAAATTGAAACAATGGAGCTGCCAGAACAAATCATTTTTGCACCCTCTTATGTGAAAACGCCCTTGGGCAGCAGATTTGTCA
>JAYDZG010000005.1:6928180-6939846 GCA_034509265.1 Microcambeva bendego | reverse complement strand
TATGAAGTGACAGTGCTACCGACCAAGCCACCATGCTATCCCAGATTTGAAGTAATTTTAAATTACTTATTAAGTAATTATCTAATTATTAAATTAATTTGTTCATTAATTATTAGTTGGTGGCATCCTGAAACTGTTTTTTGCTCATTATTACTGGGGAATGTGTTTACACATTGGATAGGGTGGCAAGCCAATTCAAAGAAAAATGACAAAGAATATTGTTAAGTATAAAAATGATCATGGCCCATACAGGGATTTAACCCACAGCTTTGGCTGTATCAGCATCACCACTTCTAAACTGAGCTGTTTTATCTGTCTTTATGATTCTGCTAGGAAGCTTTGTTTAAAGAGCCATATTTTGTGTACATAATTTTGCAACGAAAATTGGACCTTCATTGGTGTATCATTTTAAAGTTTTGCCTCAGTGTTTGTATGCCGAGCGTACGTGACTTACCTCTGTTTGACCATCATTACAGCAGGAGTCCCAATTATGTTTCTTTGACTTTTTCTTTAGTTTCACACATAATTCTACTTCAGGCACACGTTCCCTCCCTCTTTATCACGTGCTCTAATCAAGAACTCGTCGACCTTGTAGTTACCGCCGCATGAGGTCTCTTGTAAAAATAATTTCTAAAAAGAATATGTCACAGAAGAGACAAAAACAGTATGAATAAAACTGAGCGAGTGCACATGTACAAAAATCTAAGGTGAAAATGAAAGGTGTAAAAATAGTTGTAAAAGTGGTGCTTACAGGTGCTCTTGGTGAGTACATAAAACTATAGAATTATATCTGTAAGTCTATAGAAACAAAAAACTGGGTAGGGCACAAGTTTGTCGAGGAGGAGAAACACACACACCTATAGGGCAATTTAGTTTCTCCAATTAACCAGACTGCCTGTTTTTGGATTCTCTCGATACACGGCCCACCCCCATGCTTCACAGTAGGTATGGTGTTCTTGGGATGCAACTTTGGTTTCATCTGACCACATGACTGCATGACTAAATGAAAAGAATTGATATTCACTTTAAACAGCAGAGGACACTGGCTCTATACACCTGGTTTGTCATTGGCCAAATTGTGGGCTTAAATCAAATTTGTTTTGCATAGTTTGTACTACCCCAGAAATAAAAACATTATTCATTATTTAGATAGAAGAAAGACAAACACTTTATAATAAATACTTTATTAAAAGAAAAAGAAAAAAGAAAACTTTCTCATCATTTGTTTTCAATTTCACTTAAGAATATTGTATCATTACATTTCTACAATTCATATCTCTAAACCTGGTCATATTTTGGTTGCAAAAAATCATTTTTATTTGATTTTGAAACATCTATGATTGTGCATATGCAGTGGCGTGCGGTGCCTATGGTGGGTACCCCTTCTGCAAGCCCACGCCACTGTGTTGCCAAGTAAAAAGTGACCCATTGCCAGTAAAAGCAAATATTGTGTTCACAAAACCACTAGTTCTTTTGTTTGTGCTACAAAATGAGAAATAAAAAAAATCGATGACTTTCAGATAACGTTTGAAACAATTCAAACAATTATGAAATCAGCATGTATGCATTTGCTGTTGGTGAAACTACAATAAAGAGCACAGCACTTCCTATTCACTGTGGTAGTTAGTTTCATATTCAACATTCGTTTGACTTTAAAAACACATTTATAACTTTATAATATACAATTTTCTTTGAATATTTAATATGAAACTAACTTTACAGGAGTTTTATATTTTCCATCAGTTAAATATCAATGTAGCATAATCAGAATAAAATATCTGTTCAAAGTAAATGTTTATGTACAGGCTTACAGTATATCAGAGCTATTATAACGCTTCAAGTCCATTACAAATAAAACATTAAACTCGCCACAACATCCGTGTAGGCCCTGAATCTCACATCTAATTGGTCAGATTTCCTGTCAGTTTGCTAATAGACTTGAACATAACCCTTTGTGATCTCCTCAGAAAGGAAACATGAAGCACATACTACAGGAATCTGGCCAATTCTAATTGGTTAATACTGCTTTTGGACAAATAAAGTACTGAACAAACCAAGGATGCAGTTTAAATTGGCTGTGATTTGAAGTCTGAGTTCTTTAAATTCATTTTTTAATTTATTACACATAGATTTATATAATTTATAATAATTACTATTCACAATGTTTTCACCCCTTCTCTGGTAAAATGACAAGGGCAACTATGGCAGCGATGTTAGTTCTTTATAAATGAGATGGGTCCTTAATGATCACTAGAATAATAATTATATTTCAGAAAACACACAGTGAAACCTCATGTTGTATTCTTAGTGTGCTGATCAAACACACATCTTCAGATATCTCTATAAGCTGACAGGCTCTCCCAAAAGCCTTTCAAAAATGTCTAATCATTTAAAAAGTCCAGTTAGTTAACTGCCTAAAGAACTTGCTGAGTGCTGAGAAGAATTAATATGTTATATAAGGTCTTTAATATGTATGTAAATGACTTGTTTGCTGAGTTACACCTACCACACAGAATAACTGCGTGAGTGTATACATACACATAGGTGCAGCGGTGTTGTTAAGCAGCACAGTGGCTCAGTCTTTTCCGTGTTCTTCCTATTTCTGTGTGAGTTTCCTCAGTCCAAAACCATACAGCCCGGTTAATTCGGAGACACCGAATTGTACATAGTTATAGGTACATATCCAATAGGATACACAAAGCAGTGCATTGTACACCTGAGAGCCTTGCATGTTTTCATTTATTCTTCTGTATTTTAAAGCCAAAATAGTGTAGCCAATTAGTCTTCAAATCTTGGAGACCCTCATTTCCTCAGAGGAAGGTATATTTGCCTGATACATGCATCCGCTGAAATGTGCGTAGTCCAGCAACTCCTTCTTATCTGCCTATACTTTGGTATTGTCATGATTGCAGCCACTTTTCACAACAAATTGACCCAATGTTATTGTTTTGACTCTCAAGCTGCACTGCACATGCTGTCCTTGTTGTTGTTTTGTGTCACACTTCGTCTCCGCCCCTTGTTCATGATTTGTCCTTGTGTCAACCATTCCCAGCTGTTCCTCATGTGCTCATTACCTAGTGCATATAGTTCACCTTGTCTGCAGTCCTCCGTCTGTTGGTTGTGAATGTTAATGAGAAATGTGCCATAATGATCTCTAGAGTGGATTTATGAAAGCTGGGTTGGGAGTTCTACTTGCGTGGTTCTTGCTAATGAGGGTTCTTGATACCTGGTTTGGTTCTAGATAAAGCATGACCTTGTCTGATCTCTATGTCATTGTTGTCTGCATTGCTCTTTGTTTGTCATGCTTATAGTTTAGTCTAACCTAAAACTGATGTTTCAGCACACAGTCTGAAAATATTCATTTTTAACTACTTTTCTACTCTCAAGTCTGAAAACATTTCTTGAAAAATTTTCCCAGTGACTTTGAGTTCAGATGCTGTTAGACAAGAAAGTCTGGCTTACAAGTTGTTGCAATTCAATTTATAGGTTTTTAATTGGTCTGAGATCAGGGTTCAGTACAGGCCATGGGAGACAATCTGAAATTTCCAGTCTGTCAGAGGGAACTGTGAAACCTTTGGGAAATGAAGATGGTTTGCTAAAAGAAATTGAATCCCTATTTCAAGTGGATTTTTGGCAAGTGTCTTTTTGGTACACATCGGGCTAATCCAAAAGTTCAGACTTAGCGGTGCCTCTGGACAGGCATGCTCTCGACAGACACATTTTGTCATTTTAAAGCAAGCCAGGAAAGAAGATGAATCCCGTTATATGACATAGACACATTCACATTCAGCTAGTGGTGGAAAGAGTACTAAAATATTGTACTTAAATAAAAGTACTATTACTTTGATGAATTTTCATGTATGAGTAAATGTGTTATGTTTGAGGAAGTGTGAAAAATAATGCTAATATTAATACTCATGTAAAACATTTAAAATTTAGAATAAACATTTGTTCCGGTTTCCTCCCACAGTCCAAAGACATGCTACCAGGTTGATTGGAGACGCTGAATTGTACCTGCGATGGACTTGCGCCCCTTCCAGGGTGTTATCATGTGCCTTGCGCCCTTTGAATAGCTGGGATAGGCTCCAGCACCCCTGCCCGACCCTAATTAGGGGTTAAAGAAAATGAACTGAACTGAACTGAATAAACCCTTGTATAATGCGAACAGGACAGGTGGATACAAATCTCACAATAGTTATAAATTCAAATACACTATTTTTTAATATTGCAGAATATCAATATAGCAACTGAAGATTTTTTTTAAACAGCTTTTTTGAAAAATGATAACCTTTTTAAATCATAGATTGTGATGACATGCCAACTGACATAGTAGATCTGAAGCACTCTAATCACCATATGGAAAAGTGCAAAAAAAAGGTAAATCTTTGGACTGAAACTAGATTTTTACAAAACTGCTTCCCTTCTAAAAACTTCCTCCCACCGTGTCATGCTATTAAGGTAGCTATTATTTTTAATACCTTGTATTACCAGAAACTTATTTTTATTTAAACCTCCTTAAGCACCATTGTCAGAAGCATGTCAGAAAACATGTTTGTTGAAACAAGTGGGAAACAAGTGCACTAGTCAATCACTGACGTGATTTTTCTGGCATCCTAAAAGCGCCCATCCATGACAGCTGTTAGCCCTGGGTTATTTAACATGCTCAGCAAGGCCAACTTAAACACAAGGGCTGCATTTAAGTCAAACTCAATTTCTGACCCACTGAGAAGAATCTGACAGGCCTGAACCAAAGGTTATAATTTAACCGTGACTGGGTACCCCCGCATCCGTTTAATTTTCCACATGAATATGTCCGTTAACTTGCGCCCCTCTATTAACCCTTCAACTCGACAACTGCATATTAGTACAATTCACGGTTACACTTTTTTTTCTGCTCTGTTGCTTTTGTCCAGTTTGGCAGCATGTTGAGTCAGAGCCAAAGTTAACTTGATGAAGTATCAGCATGAAACAGCCAGGAAGCTGTTAATCACGGTCAACGATTGCAAGTGTATTAATTTACACACACTGATATTTGAAATTTGCAGCTGATGAATTTGTCGAGTTGGGTTAGTGAAAATAACTTTTATTTTCCATGAAATGAAAGCAATGAAAACACTTTTTTTACAGATGTTATTGTTTTCATTTACCCATTTGTGAGAATGTAAATCCTTTCAGGTTCTCCCTCTAAGGGTTGGCACAGCAGATCGCTGTCTGCATTATTGATTTTGTATGGGGTTTTTTTCTGACACAGCCACCCTAATATCAGGGTTTGGTATTTGCATTACAATGCACTGGTTTGTGCAACCTAGTGGCTAGGGTGGTGCCCAACAGACCCCCTTTTCCTTCCAATTTAGTGTAGTTTCCTGGACAATCAGGCTCCTGACACAGCCCCACCCCTCTGTTTAATTATGTCATTTTCCACTTTTTTTATGGCCGATAGAAGGTCCTTTGAATCTCTGTACTGGTGAGCTAGAATTATTTGAGCATCCCATTAGTGTGAATACTAGTCATGTTGTTTAGGAATCTAGCCTAAGTTTAGTTACTTAGTCTGACCATAGATGATGTTTTTAGTAGTGTAGAGGCTGATTATATGTGGGTAACAGAACTGTACAGAACACATGGCCCCATACAGATGGTGTATTGCAGAGTAGAATTACCCACGCATGACGCAATACTTTCAGTTCACATGCAACATGCAGATCACAGTAGGAATTCTGGGTTTAAACCCCATAGCCACAGAATTGTCACAAAAAGGCCCTTAATTCTCAACTGCTTGTCATGTAATACAAAGCAACAGCTGCAAGTTGTTTTGAATAAAGGAGCCTGCTAAATGCTGTAATTGCAAATACAAGTGCATTCCATTTGACAGTTATTTTAATTTGTCCTTTATTGACCTTTAATTTATTGACCCCTTAATTTATTGCCCTTAATTTATTGCCCTTAATTGATTGACCCCTTTTAAAATGTTCACTATGATTACTTCAGAATAGACAGCATTTCACAGTTGTACATATTTTTACTAATTAGTAACCCTAGGTTAGTATGGTCAGCTACTTTGAAGTTGACCTTTGTGTATGTTTGATTGAAATTTGCAACATTTTCTAACTGTCATTGTGGTGCCACAGCTGCATTCTTTTTTTACAGCCTAGTGATCACTGAAGCAGTACCGAATCAGCGACTAACTGCAAATAAAGAACAAACTGTAGAAAATGAACTGTGCAGCTGGCTGTTTGAAGAGCTAGCTATGCTCTAAGTGTTTGAAGTGAAAATGTCGATATCTGCTCTGGTCCTTTTAAATAAAATACTACGGCATCCAAAATTCTGTGGAGGTTTTGACTTAGGAACAATCCAGAATCTAAAAGTAAGGGAAGGGGGATTAATGTGTCACTCTGACATGCAGGGAGTTGAGCTTTTGGTGAGAATTCAAACAAGGTCAACCCGCTCAGAAGTTTGGGGAAGTGGCAGGAGCACTTTGACATTTTCACCTGGAACACTTCAGCGCTGTGACTCATACAGAAATTACCTGTTACTCTTAAATCTCTGTGCACAGAGGTTAGGGGACCATTGCTTCGGGAAGGGGGGGGGTCAGAGCGAGAGAGAGAGAGAGAGAGAGAGAGAGAGAGAGAGAGGAAAAAGACATTTGGATCATAGCTTTATAGAAAGTGATTTCATTGTTTTTTCAGATGATTAATTTAAATAAATTTTATAATACATTGATTCAATACAACCTCATCATAGCTGATTTGAATTTCATTTTTACAAACAATACATGCGCGAATCATGATGACATTAGTTTAGCGGTTTGAGCACAATTTAGCCATTGTAAAATATACATATACAGTTCACTGCTCAGACAGTGTGATTTATTATTTATTATAGTAATAGAAGATGTACTAGTGGTAGTAATAGCCTTGTAGTTGTAGCACTGAAAACTGTGCACATTTTCTTAGCTGGTCTTTATATATTGGGTACTCAGTGTATAGTAGAAAATAGCAGGTTTAATGGTATTATTAGTAGAAACAGTATTATTTATTAATAGGAAAAGTAGTAGTTTATCAAGGGCTGCAATTGTATGAGTCTTTGCTCATGGACAGCAGCTTTCCTGTTATTTCATGTTAGGAGTGCTTTTAAAGACATACCAAGCCACTACATTCAGGCAATGTTGGCAGCAGCATTAGCAACCCAGTGTGAGCAGCACTTAGGGAGTCTGTGATGAATATGCTGTGCATACGTCCACCTTATGCACCTTAACAGCCTTTATCTGGTTCCTGCACCCATCATCAGTGTTATTCTCTCGACACTTTGGCTCATACATCACCAACACAGGGCCGTTATTTGATAATAGACATGCTTCTCATTGACATTCCGAGTGTCCCTTTGATTTGTTTCTGTTTTCCATGTTTTTGTTGGCCTGTGATACACTGCAGTGTTGTGATACACTGCAGTGTAGGGATTATTGATTGGCAAATTTCTCTATGCATGTTTCATTAATTCAACGTGTAATGTCTTTAAACTGACTTGTTTGCTTATTATTCTTTTTATATTTTGTCCAGTATGCTGGGTGAAACCTGTGCCCATTGTGTGTGTGTGTGTTGACTTCACGATAATTTGAGAGTTAGCTAGCAAATATGGCTTTTAAATAAGAAATCGCAGCATTCATACACATTAAATTTACACACGAGCAATCATGCAGCAGCGATTTCAGGAATCTCATTTCTGAGATGTGCAATTGAATCTGCCTTAATAAAATAATTACAAACTAGATCATTTTAATGGCAAACCATGCAACCGAATGTCAGATCTTGGTTTGTGGATGTTACTGGGGACCCATGTATGGAATGTTTTAGAGCCATGAGAATTCCTTGATCTTACCAGTCCCAGTATTGTGTTTCAATTAACTGAGATATTAGGAATACAATTCTAGATTAAAATGGACAGTTGAATTTATTGAGCCCCATTTATAGAGTTTTTTTTTTTATCAACGTGTGCTTAATAATTTGCCGATATACTTTTGAATCACTATTTGAAATGAGTGTTTTAAAAAAAATATATGGTTTTCTGGCAAACAATGTGTCTATTTTGCATAATCCATTTATAGAGGGATTCACTCGAAAGTGGCCTTGAACATTCTGTTGTAACTCCCTTGAAGCAATATATTACAAAAATTAATGCTAGATGTATGTGCAATCGAATACATTAGATGTTGCGAGTGCTCTCCATTCCCTACCAGGCACATTTCAATATGGCATTTTATGTTTTGGAACCTCATTTACACTTCTGCACAAAGCTCTTTCAGGGTTAAAATTTAAAAAATGCACCACCATCCTAAACCTCACAAATACCTCATTGAGTTATTACAGAACATTCAGGGCCTCTTTCAAGTGAATCACCTTGTATTATAGATTCGACAGGAGCTTTAGTCTGAGTTAGCCCCTGAAATTAGCCTGAGTTAGCTCCTGTAACTGGTTGTTGTATATGTTCTTTGTTAATGTATGCTCAAGTATTATATTGGCATTCAATGAATCATTTTGGCATTCAATGAATCAAAAGCAGTAAAACAGCCACAGAGTGTAATACTACAACCACCATGTTTCAGAGTAGCTAGATTAAATGCTTTACTTTTTCCATATTTCTAGAACATTTTAAAAGACCAAATTAATGAATGAAGTGTTTTTTTCTTGACCACAGATTGCTTTTTCCTAAATCTTTTGTCTTGACAATGATATATTTATTTAAATACAAACATATTAAATAACTGAAATCTGTTAAAATATCACTGATAACTAAAACATTGTTATATTGTTATTGTTCAAGTTCAAGATCCGCTGTTTTGTTTCATACTTCTGTGCCAAAGCTAATTATTTTGTCCTGTAATGCTCAAATATACAGCAGTGGTCAATTTAATTTTATTAATAGAATAGTAGATAACATGGTTAACCCAATTTGAACATAAACTTGTACACATACTTTACAAGACTAAAAATATTTAACCAAGCAACATATAAACTAAACTGCAAAGGTGATTTACAAGTGCAGTGGTCGATTTTTAATTATTCTCAGTGATTGTAAATTAAGACTAGAATTGTCAAGTACAATAAAACACAGCTGATTAAAGCAAGTGTATCACAAGAATGATTACACCAAGTTATAACCAGTCAGGTTATATACACTGACCAGGCATAACATTATGAACACTGAGAGGTGAAGATCATCTCTTCATTATTTTACCTCTTAGTGTGTCGAATAAAGTAGGTAGAAAGTGAACATTCTATCCTTAAAGTTGATGTTAGAATCAAGAAAATGGATGAGTGTAGGGATTCGAGCTAGTGTGACAATGGCCAAAACCATGATGGCCAAAATCATGATGGCCATTAGACTGGGTGGTATGCAGTGGTCATTATCTATCAAAAAGGAAGGAGCAGTGGTAAACCTGACACAGGGTCATTGATGCACATGGGGTGTGAAGACTGACAAATTATTTGGAGGGTGGTCATTGTATGCCTGATAAGTATATGTGTCTCTCACCATAGTCATCATTAATAATAGTAAAAATTACTTAGACTACTTGGCTAAAATGCAATTTCCCAGACTTGAACCCAACTGAGCATCTGTGGGACCACTTTGATCATCTTGCTTGGTTTGTGGGTCCCTACCGCATATGTGGGATGCACTGCAGTCAACATGGCTCTGGATACTAGTGACGACCTACCTGGACCTTACTCTGTGCTGCACGTTGCGGTTACTCTGGATATTAGCTGGTGGTAATGTCAGAATTTGTTCTTTTAAATAAAACATATTTGCATGATGTTTTTTTTCTTTCAAAACGAGAAATTTAATATGTATTTTATTTTTACAGCCTAACATAATTGTGTGTCTGATCTTTCCCAAGTTAATTTCTGTTCCCCCAAGATGTGTTCCGAAAAGGACAAAGCTCCCCAAAAGCCCCAAGTTCCCATAAAATTTTGTCATGAACTGTAATGTGCCGTAAGAATCAATTGATTCCTCAAATTGTCAGTTTCATTGTAAGACAAAAATAAATAAATAAAGATAATTAGGGGTACAATTTCCCTTTCAGGATTATTATGGTGTCCGAAAGAGTGATCGCCTCTCATAAAGGACGTGAACCATCAGGTAAAGCATTCGACCAGAAAGCCACACAGCAATTTGTGTCTTTATACCTTTGATTAGCAAAAAATTAAAGTACACACATTCTGCCCCATTATCTTATCATCTAATATTATAAAGATAAATCCGACCAAGCAGAGTTCTTAACCTTTCCCACCCACCTACACCGCACTGCCCAAAGTATGTGAACACCTTTCTTAGGAGAATGTTTGACATCACATTTTAAAATCACTAATATACATTGATCATCTGATCATAACCCACCAGCTTAATATAGTTTAGGTCCTCCATCATGTTCTGGAGAACTCTGAAGGTGCCCTATGATATCTGTTACCAGGACACCCTTTAAATCCTGTAAATTGCAAGGTGCAGCTTCCATGGATCAGACTTGTTTGTACACAGCACATTGTACAGACACTCAATCAAATAAGATCTGGGGAATTGATGGTTTGGTGAACACTTTAAAATGTTTGTCATGTAGCCCAATGTTTAGCTGGATGGTACGTGTCAAACATTCACTCGATTTACAAGACCCAAGGTTGCTCATCAGACAGAAAAAGTGATTCATCTGACCAGGTAACCTTCATTGCTTCATGGTTCCGTCAACTGGGTTAGCACGGGCAATCAGACTGGTCTGCAGCTAAGTGTTTCAGCATTTTGTGCTGCAGTAGCTGTTCTGTCTTGGGTGCTCACCACCTTGCCAGGTTTTCTCTCTACTGATTTTGACCTCCATTCTGACTGACAAGATCCATGACTAACACCCCCCTTCCATACTCGACATGTGTGCAGTATTGACTGCGTCATTTCACCAGCACAAGACAAGTTCATAGCTGGACCAGCTAAGTTCATTAACAGCCATGCACTGATCCTATTATCCCCAATCTCTGTGTGAGCATTAACAATCATTCCGCAGATGTGTAATGGCCCCTCCAGCACCCTTCTAATGACAGAGGCAATCATTGTTCACATAGTCACCCTGACTGCCAGCACAGAGCTGAGATTCAAATCGGTGAGTTTGCTAGTGTGTTTTACCGCTATGCCACCTAACTGCCCATCAACCTTCTTGCCATTTAACCAGCAGGTAAGTGAGTTTGAAAAGCTTCCATTAACCCGACTGCATGTTTTTGGACTGTAGGATAAAGAACATGCAACCTCCACGCACCTGGGGATTGAACCCAGGACCTTCTAAAAGTGCTACTGACTTTGCCACTGTGGCACCCAAGAATCTGAACTATACATTCATAACAAACAGGGTAGTTTCTCTCTTTGGCTCAGAGAACACTATATCCATTATTTTTTTAAAAAGGTTTAAAACATTTTGTTCAGCTAATCAAGTCTTTTATAATCTAAATCTTGTGTGTTTGAAGAAGAAATTACATCTCTCAACGTCTTTCTGGACCTTGCCTTGACACCCACACCTTCCTTTGTACAATGTCATGGAGACACCTACAGTGTGAAAAAATGTGTAAGAATTGACAATACTCACACTTTTTAATTTAATGCACCAGCACTTCTTCATCTATCCACAGACAAAGAGATTA
>JAYDZG010000005.1:6815771-6826806 GCA_034509265.1 Microcambeva bendego | reverse complement strand
ATTTTAAGGATGTGTGATGCCTTGAGACATTCTCTTTAAGAGGATTAGCTACTTGAATGTGTTCAAAGCTTCCCAGCGAAGGAAACTGACCTGCTTGTTCATGCTGTGAAGGTGCGCAAGCTTCCGTGATGGATAAATTAGTGAAATGCAGTGATCAAATAACTCCAAAGTGAGTGCCTTAAAATGTCCAATACGAGTTTATAATTTAAAATTTAACATGGGGATATAAGATGATATTTCTTTATAACGTCTGCAGGCTGATCTTTAAAGACAATCTATTACAGTGCATGCTTTGGTGTGCTTTTGATTGAAAGCCATGTCACTCACTGTTGTAGGCATGATATGCGGTATACTCAATCAGGTCTTTAATCTATAGCCATTGTCCCCTAACAGAATGATGTAAAATAAAGCTATTTTAAAATCATAAAAATACATTCAGCACATATGTAAACAACATGTTTTAGGATGTAGCCTTTGTTTAGAAGACCAAACTTTGATAAACCTTTACATTTGAAAGATTTTAAATTATAGCAGGCATGGATGGAGGTAATCCGTCTTATGCTTCGACACTCTGGTACTCTTTTTGATAATACAAGATAAAGTTTGTGGGTGGATGTCTGAGCTGATTCATCATCCTTTAGCTTTGCTGAGCTTCTGCGTGACACACATTACAATTCACACAAGCACCTTTTTACCAGCTTAAGAAATGAAATTTGGGCTTTTTGGACCAGTGTAGCACTCAGACTAGAAATGGGATACTGCAATTCAAAATCAAAAAGTGAACTTGAATAACACTGGCCAATCTGAATTTAAAATTTAACATGGGGATATAAGATGATATTTCTTTAGAACAACTGGAATTAATAAGTGCATCTATATTTGATTGAAGCATTACTTTCCAACTTTTTCAAGTTTATTGAAACTTTTTTTTTTCATTTATCGAGTAAAGAGGGGTTACAGGCCTTCATTAAAGGGCTCAACAATGATGACCTGGCAGCGCTGTGGTTTGAACCACCAACCTTCTGCATCTTAGTTCTGCACCATTGCTGCTGGGTTGAAACTGCCCTAAACCGACTGTTAACATGAACTTCGTGGGATTCTGGCCCTTAACCCTTGTTGCTCTAAAGGTGCATAAAGTGCAAAGTAAGTGTATACTATATGGGCAAAATTAATTTTGCCCCTTTCTAAAAGTAAAGATTGTGGAACCTCAGTGACCAAAAGGCACACCAGCCCAAAAGGCTAATGGTTTGCAGCCACAATTGGGCCCTTGATCAAGGCCACATACATTTTTACATTTTCCACATTTAGCAGACACCTTTACCCAAAGCAAAATACAGTCTGAGCAACTGAGGGTTAAGGGCCTTGCTCAAGGACCCAACAGCAGCATCCTGGAGGTGGTGAGGTTTTGAACTGGTGTCCTTCGGAATACTAGTCCAGAACCTTAACCACTAGGCTACGGCTGGACTTTAACCCTATTGGCTTCAGGGGAGCTGCACAGGGGACCTGCGGTTAGAGAACTGGGCAAATGATCAGAAGGTTGCCGGTTTGACTCCAAGAGCTGGCAGGTCATGACTGAAGTGCCCTTGAGCAAGGCACCCAACTGCTCCCCGGGCACCGCGGCTAGGGCTGTCCACCGCTCTGTGCACATGTGCCCACTGCCCCCTAGTGTTCACTAGTGTGTATATGTGTGTTACTGCACAGATTTGGTTAAAATGTGGAGGAGAAATTTCACTGCACCTTGATGAAAAGAGTATTCTAAACTAAACTAAACTAAACTAACCCAGCTTCCAAACAAGCTTGAATGGATTAAAAAAAGAATTATGTATGCTTGTCTCTGTAAATATGACTTCTTTTAGCACAGACAAAGGGAGCCTGAGGCTAATAGTTTAGTATGTTTTCTGTATGTTGTAGTTAATTATGATTACCTACAATGGTAATATGGTTGATTAAAAATCAAATGCATGACACAATAACACTTGCAAAAAGCTGAGTATTGTCTACTATATGCTCAATAGTGTGTAGACACCGTTGATAATCAGTTCAGCTGTTTTCGTCACACTCATTAATTCAAATCAATAAAAGCAATAATTACATACTAATTATTTACATCGGAATTTGTGACCTCTTCCTATTTCTAGAAAGTGAAACAATCCTACAAAACATCAGTTTTCTACTTCTACAGTTTTCGCAGGAGTTATTTTCAAGTGTGTGGTGAATTATTGTTGTAGAGATTCTAAACACATCTTCATCTCAGCGTGCTTAAAATTTAATTTATAGTATCCAGGTAATAACATAAAATATTAACAATGTTTGGATGATACCAAACTTTAGGGGTATATTAGGGGTCAGGAAAAGTTTCGATGGAGAGAGATAGTACAGTGATATGATGAAACTGTCCTTAAAATAAGTCAAATGAAAATAAAGCCAATTTATGCAGTAAACTAAAATTGAAGATTTTCAGTGTATTGAATTATCAACCTTATTTTCCACACGTTTGTCCTTTCATACATTAAAAAACTGGTGTAAAAACCCATTCGCAAAAGTTAACAGTGGGGAAATATAAGTTTCATATGGAATTATTTGGGCTAAATTAAGTATATAGTAATTCTTAGTCAATTTTAAAGCTTAACAACATTCTCAACTTTAGATAGTATACCAAAGATAAAAATATAAATGAAGCAGCATTCCTATTTTTGTCTGTAAGTAAAGGCTTTTTTTGCACAGCTCTAAGGAGTGTACATATTATTCAGATACTCCAGTCTCTGCTTGGGAACTCTGCAGCTCCTTCAGGGTTACCTTTGGTCTCTGTGCTGCCCTCCTTGCCCGGTCTGAGAGTTTTGGTGGGCGGCCCTCTCTTGGCAGGTTTGTTGTGGTACCATGTTTGTTCCTGACTTGTTTGGATATTTCCTTGGTCTTCATGGTGTTGTTTGGATAGTGGTGCCTCTTTGCTTAATGGTGGTACAGCCTCTGGGCCTTTCAGAAAAGGTGTGTATGTACTGACAGATCTAACTTAAATTTAACACAGGTGAACTTCATTTCACTAATATATATATAAAATGATAATGCAGTGCTCCAGTCTGATCCTTAAAAATTAATCCCAATTACTATTGGTGTGACCACCCATACTTTTGTGCTGTGTACAGTGGACAGCAAGGAAATCAGTATATTTTACCTTGTAATGTAGATTAACAGGCAATCAATAATATTTCCTTGACATTATTCCCTTTCAGTAAAAAGCCTCCAGTACAAAGCTATAAACAGCTTTGCTTGTCAATTTCTATTTCTATTATTTAGTAATGGATTTTGTTTTGCATGCCTGAGGTAGTCACTGTGATTTAAAAAAACATGAATAATTTATTGTAGCAGGATTTACTACACTTCCAGCTCTGTTCTTTTCAATAATGTTTTTTACACACCAAGCCAATATACTTCTTGCCTGGCTGCTGCTGTGTCAAACCTGACATTTCAGGTCTGTCTGAAACCTGGAGAGCTCTCTACATAGATATTTAATGTCATCTTACATGCACGCTTGACAATAAAATCGCCATTTTTTAAGGCTTTCTATTGTGGTGCCTTAATTCTGACAGACAATCTAACTGAATAATGAGGGGGGGGGGCTGATTATTTTATAGTGGAGAAGACAATCCCAGCATTCAGTCACAGAAAGAACATGCAAACGCCACACAGAAAGGGGATCGCCCCGGCTGGGGATCGAGCAAAAAACCTTCGAGCTGTGAGGTGACACTGCTACCAACTGAGCCACTGTGCCGCCCAAGAATTGTAACAATTAAAAAACAAAAAACAAAACAAATAAAAACTAAAGGGCAAAAAAGGGCACATGGGAATTGTTACTATGCACAGTCCATATTAATATTAAAAAGATTTTAAGTATGAAGAAAGTGGCCAAAATCTAACAGTTGTCACTGTATGCATGTAATTCATCTAAAATTTGACAGCCCATCAGTTTTGAAACCTGATGATCACAATCAGGCACCAGACCCTGATCATGAGTAGGAATGAAGTAAACTGAGAACAATCTCTAAAATAAAAGCACACTCTATATCATGGCATGTCCAAATACTTTTGGCTATATTATATATACATTTTAAAAATAATGACTACACTCCCCCACCTTTTTTGTACTTTAAACATCACATTCTTCACTTACATGAAAGGATGTAACGATAGACTGAAGATTTTTAACAAAATGAAATTGAAGACAAATTATGCAAATTATATCTCTTCACAATATAATAAAGAAGAAAAAAAATACATTTGTGCTCATCTTACATTTAGATAATGAATGGCCCTTTATTTCTTGGGAAGGTAAAAACTGGAAAACCCATGAACCTGGCACTTCTGTGTGGTGACATCAACCAGGCAAAGTGTATAGAGCCAGTACCCCCTGCTAAATAAAGTGAACAGCGATCTATTTTACATGTCAACCAATTTGAAATTTAATGATTTATCATCTTTTGGTGCATCGTTACATCCTCACTTACAAAAACACATTTTAATTAATTGATTTATTTTTGAAGCTGTACCATATTTATGGGTACAAAGTCAAAGGACGCTGTGTGTGAACCCGAAATGGACTAAGAAGCTTTACAACAGCCGAGAAGCATGTCTTTTAAAATCTCACATTTGAACTTGCATCCCATAAATTTTTCAGAACGTCATTTTACGAAAAACCCAGAGTAAAAGCAAATCCATTGATCCATCGCGAAAAGCTCAGAATCTCATGGGGTGCTGGGGGCACTTAGATCAAAAAGCGTGCACACATGCATGAGCACGAGGATGAGGATGTCTAAATAAATCAATCACTTTACATACAGACAAGTGTTCAGCCCCCTAACTCACTTTTACCTTTCTTTATACCGAATTGCAATGTTTCAATTATGTGCTAGACTGCCAAAAATATGTGGACATTTTTTAATGATCAGGTTTATGTGTTTTGCCTGGTTCACCTATAGCCACTTGATTTACAAAACCATTTTAATTTGAAATAGTAAATGATGTCCTATAGCACCACTGAGATCTGAGATTAGTATGCTGGAATGCAACCACAGCTCCCCCCGAGCATGGTGAAAGTCCTTTTCTGTTCGAACAGGGGCATGACTTAGCGCTGTGTATAAACAGAGCGTGGCCACACCTTTCCTTTAATTAGATATAGCCATCATTGTCAGTTGAGATGCCTGAATGGCCTTTAGCCCCACTGAGGTCTCAGTTCAGTGTGCTAGCACAGTAGACCGCAACTATGGACTATTAATACGAAATTGGCTCCCCTGCTCTAGAAAAGATATCTGCAAGATTTTTGAGTGTGTCTGTGGGAATTCGAGTTCATTTAGTTCAGCAGACTACAGCTCCACCCGGCCATGGTGTTCAAAACCGATCCTGCTTTCCAAATGTGTGGCAACAATATTATAACAACATTATAATGAATGCTCTTTTACTTCTGTGGTAGGTGCAAACTACGCGAAAAAAATAGGTCAGTGATATTCCATCAGACCAAGGTGGTAAAAGCATGTCTTTACATATGTTTTGTGTACAGAGGGTCGTGCTAGAACATTCAGAACATAACTCTGAAGGGTATTCAAAAATGAGAAAATGCTAAAAAGTATCAAATGTATCAAATACTGGAGTGAAGTATACCATGTACCTAATTCTGCTAATGCTCAAAACAGCTGGCCTTGTTACGGCACCCGCTTTCCAAAGCCACTTAATGATCACTAATATCGGTGCATGTGTATGTGTGTTTTTAATGCAAGAAGGGCCCATTAAAAATGCATTACACACAGCAGTGGGGTTCCAACGCAAGCCGTAATTGCAATGACAGATTGTTTGGCGACTGATGAATGATATATGTGGGGCTTTTCTTTCATCATTTGAAACATGAGGCTCATCCGGCCCAGCTTTGGCCAGGTACCGGTCCACAATTATATGAATGCAAACAGAAATCAGGATGAAAAAAAATACATTTACATTTTGTTTTTATTGCATTTAGCATACGCTCTTATCCAGAGTGACTTACAGAAGTGCTTCCATTTTAGACATTATTGTACTCTAGTGTAAATGTTCAAAATTACAACTCTGCTGAAACCCTGTCAGAACCAAGCAAAACTTCTTGTTGTGTGTGTTTGAATTTGTTAGTACAAATCAGTTTACATGCTTGGTAAAGAGATGAGTTTTAAGTATTTTTTTTAAAATAGAAAGAGACTCAGAAGTCGAGGGAGCTCATTCCATCACGTGGGTGCAAGTACAGAGAAGAGCTTGATGCTTGCTTTCCTTAAATATTGGGTGGAGGATCGAGCCGGGCCAGAATGGTGACTTTGAGGTTGTGTAGTTAAGTGTTTGATTAGACCCCGAAGGTACCTTGATGCTGGTCTATTTTTGCCTTTGTAGGCGAGCATCAGGGTTTTAAACTAAACGGCAGTATTTAGGTTGGTTAAACACCAGCTGCATTTTGAATGAGCTGCAGGGGTTTAGCAGTGGGTATAGGATCATCAGCCTGAATGGAGTTGCAGTAGTCCAGCCATGAGATTTCAAGAGTCTGAACAAGAATCTGATTGGCTTCCTTGGAGAGAAATGGCTGAATCCTACTGATGTTGTAGAGAAGGAAGCGCCACGATCTGGTCATGTTAGCTACATAAGAAGAGAAGATGAGTTATCCAGACTACCAAGACACCAAGACTACATTATCAGATGGTCTGATTTGGGAGTGATCTAAATAGATGACAGGAGATTGGGTTTGAGTTTGATTTCCTATAATAAGCAGCAGCTCTGTCTTGCTGGGTTTGACTTTTAGATGATCAGCTGACCACCAGTGTGAGATATGGAGTCTGAAGGAGGAAAACACAGTATGTGCTGAGTATGTACTCATCTGCATATGAGTGGTAGGAGAAGCCACGAGAGGCTATGACCTTATCAAGAGAGCAGATGTAGATGGAGAAAAAAGAGTGAACCAAGTACAAAGCCCCGAGGAACAACGATTAAGTGAGTAGATGGAGGGGATATAAATTATAGTTGGTAGGAATGCCCTTCCAGATAGTAGGTCATCCATTGCCATGCTGAACCAGTTACTCCAATGTTAGAAAGAGTAGACAAGAGAATACTGTGATTCCTTGTGTCAAGAGGTCAAAAAGAATACACACATGCATAATATTACACACACATGTACACAGGTGTATAAAATGTATTATTGAATAAATAAAATGATTTCTTCATGGTAGCAGTTTTGGAAATGACCTCTTCTGTGATCAAAGTGGGGTTCATAAAGAATATGGTTAGATTGTAGTAGAAGAACTACAGTGGTCTGCAAAAACCCTGAATAATACTTAATTAACACCTTTGGGATGAACTGGAATTTTGATTGTAAGCCAGGCCTTCTAGCCTGAGATCAGTGCCTGACCTCACAATTCCTTACTTGACTGAATTGGCACAATTCCTACAAAGAGTGTAAAATGTAGAGTAAATCATTCTCAGTTTTGGAGACTGTTATTTAAACAAAGATGAAGCTCTATTTTAGACATTTGTCTTGAGAGACCTTAAGAGTCACTCTTAGGAGATACCTCAAGTGTCATGGTTAGATGACCTTAAGCGTCTCCCTTAAGAGACCTTAAAAATCTTCCCGATGAATCACCCTAAATAAACCCCAGGAGTCTCCCTTAGGAGACCTTAGAAGTCCCCATTAGGAGTTACATTTAAAATACCTCAAGAGATTGGGAGACTATGAGTTTAAGCCACGAAGACCTACGAGTTACCTTAGGAATCACCATTAAGAAACCTTAGGGGTCCTCTTTAAGTGACTGAATTGACCCTAAAAGATATTAGGAGTAACCTAAAGAGTACCCTAGGGTTAACCCATAACATACATTAGAAGTTACCCTTTGGAGACCTCAGAGGTTACCCTAAAAAGACAGTAGGAGTCATCATTAAGAGAGCTTTGAGGTCACCCCTGAGATGCACTGGTAGTCACTTTTAGGCAACCTTAGGCATTACTCTTAAGATATCTTAGGAGTCATTCTTAAAACACTTTAGGAGTCACTTCAAGGAGACCTTAGAATGCTGTGATGGGAGACCTTGCTACAGACCTTGAGTGATTGCTACAGACCTTATTATTTTTAGTGCCCATGATTTGGAAATAAGATGTCTAATAGTGTGTAGGATGAGAACGACAGGTGACAAGTGACAAGTCAAAACAACAGGTGTGGTGGATTCAGGTAAGAAATAGAGACAGTAAGACTGATGGAAAGAAGAATGTGAGTGACAGGGACAAGTGACAGAGTGAGAAAGACAAAGACAGACAGATTAAAAGACAGAGACCAAGAAACAGTCACAGAGGGCACCAAGCTATCACAAAGCTTCATAGTCATAGTTTCCTTCGGGACATAGCCGATCATGTCTGTGTCGACACCTAAAATTCAAATGTGGGTCTCAGGAGTGGTGTAGTGTAACTGACTGTGCCAAACATGTGCCTTAGGCATATAGTAATTACGGGTATTTTTTGCTTCATTTCTCACTTTACAAAACACCATGTTCCTGTCTTAGTTGTGCTGATTCCAGTGACATTTAGGAAGAATTCTGGACAAGGAGGTTATTGCAGCCAATCAAATATAGGGAAGCTTCTAATCTCTGTTTTAGAGTGCAATAAAAACTAGATATAGACACTGACAGAACATGTGAAACTCCTTACAAAAAGTAACCAGTAGTCAGGATCAAATCCAAGTCCCCAAAGACCTTTGCAATGCCTTTGTAATGGAAAAGTAAACATAACATCAAAACTAATGTGAACAATACCATCATTCACAACTTTAACTCCCTACAGGCACAGATGAACTGTCACATTAACTGGGGGGAAAGTAGGTGACATGTAAAACGTTTAATTACTATATATATTACTGTTTTTTCCTCTTTTTTACTTCCCTAATTCTGCAATTGGGCTTTGGCAATGTGAATATCTACTGTGTATTTGTCATGCCAATAAAGCCCTCTCTGAATTTAATTGAGAGAAAGAGAGGAAGAGAGAACATCTTCAAACAGATGCTTTACACAAAGCCTGTGAAAGACAAATCTGGAGAGAGCAAGAGCAACAATGACTGAGATAAAGCCTGAGTGTCCATAATGCAAATACTATATGTATATATTATTAAAACTGCACTAAAAGAAGGCAATTCTAGTATTTCATTAAAGTACATTTATATCCGGATGTTAAAAACACATAATAAAGAGCACAGCGGTTTCACAGTAGTCTGATCCTCTAGGCAGCACTATTGTAGTCGGGATCGCGATTGCCCGAACTGTGACTGGATAAGAAGACTGGATAAGAAATCTTTGCTCCTTCAAGAGCGACTCCTACTTTCTGGTTAAGGCACAGGCACGAGTGGCGGAAACGATACAAACTGAATAGTGTGTAAAAGTCTACCAGAGGACCACTATCTGAAATAATTTGAATATGGGTTCGATAATATTCAATCCTGTTCCGATATGCGTGTTATTATTATTATTTTGTCATTTTAAATCAAATGTCCTTGCATACACAAATGAGTGAGTGAACTCATTAAACAAAAAAAGTAATTTGGCCTATACAATTAGCTATTCAAAACCTTAGGATACATTTGGAGTCATGCTTAAGACACCTTAGATGTCACCACTTTGAGACCATATGAAAAAAAGCAAAATGAAAAATGTTTTATATATATTACAGCATGAACAGATTTTTGATATTTTAGCATGAACTCTTGATATTTTAATTTGTCTTCCACAGGCTTTGTGTGAAGCATCTGTTTGAAGATGAATAAAGTTCTCCCTCTCATTCTCTCAATTAAATACAATTATTGGCATGAAAAAAAATATGGATATTCATATTGTCAAAGCCCAGTTGCAGAATTAGGGGAAAAAAACAATATAAAAATAGAATTTGAAAACAACAAATAGTGAAAAACAGAGTCTAGAATACCTTAGTAGTCGTTGTTAGGAGCTCTTAGCAGTCAGTGCTTGTTGGAAGACTTTAGAAATAAGAGGACTTTAGGAAACCTTTGAAGTACATTCTAAAATACCTTGAGAGTCACTGCTGGAACACCTTGGGAGACACCCTTAACATTCCTTAGAAGTCACTTTTAAAATACCTTTCTTTAGAGAAATATTTTCTCCATCACTGTCTGAATTAATCTTAAAAAACCCTAGAAGTCACCCTTAAGAAACCTTGGCAGTCACTGTTAGGAGACATAAGTGGCTGTCTCAAGGATGAGAGACCTTAGGAGGCCCCTAATGTGCCTTAATGTCATGCAATAATTTTACCCAGTAAAATCCAAACGCCACAGAAGATTGATGTATGGTTCCTGAACTGCTCATTTCTCTGTTCATTAACACTATGACACTTTACACATTTACTCCAGTTATTTTAGCAAACAATTAAACACAACAACTAAACCTTGTACATGTTTAAATGAAACACTGAAATACCTTTTATTATTCCAGATGTTTGTAATTTCTATAGTTTGATATCATTAAAACGTAAGGGTAATAAGAAAGTGAATCAGAAAGAATAACACTGCATGCCCACTGAGGTTTGAAAATCAGGCACTATTACAGAAACTAGCTCATTAACAGCAAATCCAGGAGACTGTACATCAGATACTTGAACAGGATTTGGCATGTTGCTGATCTTGTCAATCCGCCCACGACGAATCGCTGATTTGTTGAAAACAAGTTGGAAAAACATTCAGTGAGGTAAACAATTTTTTTACTCTAAATGACTCTGAGTCTAAATGACTCTGCTACATCGGGAGTCAACCTTCAGTCATGGCCAAAAGTTTAAAGAATGGCAGGTTTGTTGTGGTACTATCATAATGGATTTGATGTTGCTCCGAGGGATCATCAAAGATTTGGATAATTTTTTAAAACCCAGCCCTGAATTGTACTTCTTTGTCCCTGACTTGTTTGGAGATTTCCTTGGTCTTCATGGTGGTGTTTGGTTAGTGGTGCATCTTGCTTAATGGTGTAGCAGCCTCTGGGGGAACCTTTCAGAAAATGTGTG
>JAYDZG010000005.1:6797031-6807095 GCA_034509265.1 Microcambeva bendego | reverse complement strand
TTGATTTTCTTTCTAAAATTAGAGCGTGCGGCTTATACTCAGGTGCGGTTTATAGGCCGGAATTTACGGTATGTACTATGTATGATATACAACAGCTATGGCTTCTGTACACAACAACATAAGTCATTTAGACTGAAAACCTAAAATAAGACATGCCAGGTGGGGTAAATTAAGAAACAAACAAAAACAACAACAACAAAAACATGTTGGGGGTTGGATGGCTCAGGGGCAAAATATGTTACCCAGCTACAGTATATAACTAATAACCAAACAACATCAATGCACAGATTTCCAAAATAATAATGCAGTGGCAAAGATTTGCTAAAAATATATGAATGGTATGAATAACCTGTGTATATTTCAAACAATCCAACCATTCAACCATCTTTACATCTAACCAACCATCTAGCCGTCCTTTTAACCAGCCAATTTCCCCAACTAACCAACCACCCATCTGGCCAATCATCCCTCCACCCATCCATTGCAATCATGTGTTTTAATTCCATCCATCCACACAAACATCTATTTAGCCAACCAATTAATAAATCAGCCAATAATTCATCATCAGGGCCAAAGTCCTCCCTTTCATCCACCCATCCATCAGCAAATTCTGGAGATGTAAATGTAAATATTTAAATATTCTAAGATACTTAGATGTACTGTATGTTGGCGTTTGTGATCATTTAGTAAAAAAATATATATTTATAAGACCAGGCTCTGATAAGGATGTTAGTAAAAAATCTTTCAATTCATCCCAAAAGTGGGAAAAGGGAAAAGTAAAATTTGTAACTAACTAAATGACTAAATAAAAAATATATAGTCAAGATTCTGAACACCTCAGTACGAATCTCACTCTGCCACTAAATCCAAGAGATTTTTCAAAACCACTAGCAATGGATTTAGCTAAAGCACCTGGATTTAAGAGTTAGGATGGGTGTCCACATAGTTTTAGCCAAAAAATGTACAGCCACAATGTGATACCAGAGAGTGCATGCCGCTCTTATTCTCCTGGACTGCCTCTGCAAAGATTACATCAGGAAATGAAAGAGTTCTGTGTCGCTGGTGCTGCCTTGTAAGGCGACGGTCGAGTCATCTGCAGCAGACTGTGATAGCTCACTCAGACAGGTCAACAGAACGAGGTTGAGGCTTAATTTGGGGTTTGTTGTCCTCTTGTCCACCATTCCGAGCCTCCCAGAGCAACAAAAAAGTGATCAATGAGCTAATGTGACTGATCCTTCAATATCCTGTCATGATGAGAAAAAGACCCGGGGGAGAAGTCATTTCCCCGCCACCGCAGCCTTCGACACGGCCTCAGAGCAGCCACCCACACCTCATCACTGTACATGTGTGTGTGTGTATTGAGACTGAATGACTTCTGCCATGCTTGACTTGACAACATCCACCAACATCATAGCCTTCTTACCAATCGACTTCATCTCAGTACACATCTTAAGTCACAAGAGTCTCTGTAAGGTGTGTGTTCATTTTCATCTGGATTAAAGCCATAAACTGTTATTTTACAGAAAGTGGACTTAGAGTAGTAAAGATAGCACACACACACACACACACAGACACACACACGTTTATTTTAGTCAGGATCAAAACGGACCAGAATGTACAGTCTTTATCATCACTGGTGGCAATTTAAAGTAGCCAATCCATTTACTGATGGATAAAACCAGTGTACGTGTGGAAATCAATACAGAGACGAGTGTGTGAGTAAGCATTTACGTGTGTGTATGTAGGAGTGTATGACCTGTCGTAACTCTGAGTCGTTTTAGATAGAAGTGTCTGCTAAATGCTGAAAATGTTAATGGGGGTTGGACTAAACTTAGGACATACAAGATGAAGAGAAAATGATCAAACCTGGGTCACTCGAGCTGTGCATCTTGAATAAATGAGGTCATAAAATGAGAACGGTGGAGTCAATGCAGTCAATGCATAGGCATAGATTTCAATTAACTCAGTTCCTAAGGTGCTTTGGTGACACAGGGGTCTGTTATGCTAGCCCACCAGCCAATGAAATCAGCTTACTAAGACTCAGGTGTCCTGTTTATAGAATTTTGAGAGACAAATTGAATGTAAATCCATTTTGGAATAAGGCTGTAACATAACAAAATGTGGAAAAGTGAAGCGCTGTAAATACTTTCTGGAAGCACTGTATAATTTTCAGTATGAATAAAATATTAATAATAGAATTAAAATGCACCACTACAAAGATTTTCAACACCATGGTTCGAACTGTGCATTTGATTACTGTCTCAATTAAGGATTGATTAGGAATAAAATATATAAAAAACGAAATTACATTTAATTTCAGAAAACTATTCTGCTAGCACACCAGAGCCGAGATTCTGAACACCTGAATTCGAATTAGCAGTGACTGGACTATGTGAGTGGGGTCTTAAAATGCTGTGTAAGGACCCTGATTTACAGGTGCCTGTGCCAAGTACATGGGTGAAAAAGGGTTCCTATAAGCAGCAACCTCAACAGCAACCATGGATTCCACAGCAGCGGAGACAAGTGGGGGGACATGGATAAATAAAAAATAGACTACTATAAAAGTGAGGGAAAAAACAGTAATGCAGGAATGGATACACAAGAAAAAATAGATGACCAGACAAAATATTTTGGCCTTATACTTTCAGTAGTAAGGGCGGCATAGTGGATAGCACAGTCGCCTCACAGCAATAAGGTACGGGTCCTTTCTGTGTGGAGTTTGCTTGTTCTTTCAGTGTCTGCATGCCAAATTATGCCAAATTGTAATCAAATAAAACTAAAAGTAAAAAAAATCACTGCATTTCCCCCAACCTGTTCTTACTTCTTTTAATTTTTGAATTGTACCTAGTAGGTAATGTATAACATAACATATCACATAACACACTGTATATAATACGTACACAACACACACACGTTTTCCCCAATAGGTCATCCTGCTGAGGGCCAAATTGATCTATGAAGCAAGAAAATGTCAGTTATGAAGATATAAAGAGCGAGCACAAGGAGATCGAGGGGAGCAATGGAGGATCTCCGGGGGCATAAACAGCCTCCCACTTGTGTTTGGTTTTTTTTTCTTGTAAGATGAGGAGTGGGGTGGAAGAAAAGAGGAAAAGTGAATCACTTCATCAGGCGGTAAACAGCTGAGGGACACGGGCGCAGATGGATGGAGCCGCGGCACTGCTGAAAGAGAAATCAGGACTGTCGGCTGCACTTACCTTCCACTTTAGCTTGTGTGTGTGTGTGTGTGTAGACATCTGAAGCAGGAATTTACTAGTGGAGAGCAGGACTGGGACTTTGGGGCTCTGAGAGCGTGTGGACTTGTTTGTGAAATGTAATGAGTTTTGCTCGACCTGTAGCTCATTTGGCTTTATGTAGAAGTGTGTGACCTGTTTTGACTAGGCTTGTGTGTGTAGGTGAAATAGAGAGAGAGAGAGAGAGAGAGAGAGAGAGAGAGAGAGAGAGAATTTACATTAAAATGTACTTGTGGAAGGTATGACTTTTAATTGGTTTCTGAAATATAATAAGTTTGTATATGTGTGTGTGTGTGTGTGTGTGTGTGTGTGTGTGGCGACATGGTTTCCCGGTCATTCCCAATTTCTCCCTATGATTGTTTTGCTTCCTGCACCACCCCACATTGGTTGAAGAAGGTCCCAGAAAAGCCCCTCCTTCAAGTGTGAAGTTGCCAGCAGCTTCATTACACCAGCCAGTAGTGAAGTAGCTAGCCCACCACAGATTCAAATCTCAGATATGCTATCTGCTGGCCAGGGGTCTAAACAGACATCAAAGACTATGTCTTAGGAGTGAGTTGGCAAAACTGTGCAATGGATTAATTCACCATGTAGACGATTGGGAAGCAATGGCAACTCGGCCATGAAGCACTAGGCCACATCAAATGACAGGAGATGCTGAGGAGCGTAGGCTGCAGAGGTCACGAACTTTCGGCAGAGTGACTCAATACAGACCTCCAAACGATATGTGGCCTTCAGATTAACTTGAGAAGGGTGTGGAATGACGAATCATGCTCCACCTGGCAACCTGATAAACAACTCTGGGTTTGGTTGTTGTCGGGAGAACGCTACTTCAGGAGTAGGGCTTAGCATCTTAATGCTTCCGCATACCAAGAGATATTGTGGGAACAGTTTGGGCATATCCCTTCCTGTGGAAGAACTTGACCAGCTTGCACAGTGTTCTGACCGCAAACCCAATAGAACATTGGGATGAACTAGGGCCTTCTCATCCAGCATCGATATCTGACCTCATACATGTGCTTCTGGAAGAATTTCTTATAAACACACTCCTAAACCTTGTGGAAACCTTCCCAGAAGAGTTGAAGCTATTATAGCTGGACAGTGTGGGTGACATCATATTAAACCTATGGATCATGCGTAAGGCAGATGAGAGAATCGAATTTTGTATGTGGTAGAAAAACAGCTATAACTGTTTATTTATTTTTTTGTTTTAACACCAAATATGCCCCCAAAACACTGCCGGAGATGCGTCACAGAGCAGCAACCAATCAGCAGCTAGGAGAAAGGAATAATGCTCTCGGTTTGGCTAATCTTAAAACTCTGCCTCTACAGGGGAATTTAGTAGGAAATACTATTGCCCTTAATAAGTTTGTGTTAAAATGCATTAAAATTGTATATTGGCACAAAAAGCCATAACAAATTTCAGAGGATAGGTTTTATGGAAAAACTGGTGACTGACTGAGACCTCAAACTCTGAACGCCACGTGGCAGGGGTTTATTGTGATAAATAAAACATATAATTATTTTTACACATTTTATGCATTTTAGGAACCAAATATGAATAGACTGAATAAAATATGAACATTAGCATGAATAATGCATGCTCATATCAATGTGAAGTGGGTTTTACTATATAGTTCAGAGGTTGCTCATTAGTGATGTTCCTGGACTAGTAAATTAGAAGATCACTGGTTGAAATCCCATAACTGTCAAGTCGCTCTGTTGGACCTTAGAGCAATTCCCGCACCCACTCACTTTGAATAAAAGTGCCTCCTAGCCGGACTGAATGTAAATGGACACTGCGGTGAGATAACGAACGCAGAGGGATTCAGTCAGCATTAAATACATGAGCCAGGACTTAAAAGAAGTTTTGTCATGGTGGAAAGTGCTGACCCAGAGTTTTCAGGTTTTGAGGTCTTTGTTAAGGTCAGTCCCGCTCGTGCCTCTACCGATTAGCCGGGCAGAGCCCTTAGGATGGCGTGAAAGAACAGTTGGAATAAAAGAACACAGAAAGAGGGAAATTTTGATGATTTAGGTGTATGTGTGTTATGCCTGGCACTTGGACTGAGCTTAGAAAGTTCCTATTAATATTCACAGACCCGCTGTTTGGGTTGCTCAGCTTCCCTTGAGTTATTTTTCTCTGAAGAGAGATGATGGGAGTAAAGGGGATGAAGGGTAAGTGTGTCGTGAAAGGCATTACGCACTAGTCTGGCACTACGGTCGGGGATATTGTGAAATATGATTATTTATTTAGGAGATAGTCTCATGATTATATTCCTAATAGTAAGAGCGTGAGCATCGGCACATTTTGCCGCTTTGCATAGTGCCTGGTTTGAATAACAATCAAAGCCACTACGAAGCTGTATTTACTTCACTGTTTCACTTTTTAGCACTGATAAATTGGGAGAATCAGCTTTCTCCAAAGTGTCTAAAACACTTATCATGAAAAGCTTAATATAATGTAATGTAATATAATATAATATAATATAATATAATATAATATAATATAATATAATATAATATAACATAATCAAACAATGACATAAGGACACCAATGTGAATTCTTTCAGCTGCTCCCATTAGGGGTCGCCATAGCGCATCATGATCCGCATTATTGATTTGGCATAGTTTTTATGTCAGATGCCCTTCCTGATACAACCCTTCCTATTTATCCAGGATTGGAACCAGTACTACAATAGTTAGTTTTGAACAAGGAACTTCAGAACCCATTCCTCTACCTGGGCAATACGGACACTAAAACTCTATTAATTTACAATTCATATCAAACAGTTCATCTCATTAGAGACACTTTGAATTCTCCTCTTAAAGACGATCCAATTTATCTTTGTAAATATTCAGAATCTTTTAATAATATTTTAGCATCATGTATGTATTACGTGCACAGTGGAATTTCCCCCAGAAACTCCCTGGTTCAAAACTCAGCCGTGCCACTAGTTGACTGGGCACCATCCTAACCATTAGGATACATTAATTAGTCCTCAGATGCCCTTCCTCACAAACCCTCCTATTTATCCAGTTTACATTTACATTTTCAGCATTTAGCAGATGCCTTTATCCAAAGTGACTTACAGTACAGTTACAGTATACAGTCTGAGCAATTGAGGGCCAAGGGCCCTGCTCAAGGGACCAAAAACAGCAGCCGAGCAGTGGTGGGGTTTGAACTGGTGTCCTTCCAGTACCTTAACCACTAGGCTACAGCTGAACCAGTCTTAGGACTTATGAGCTTATGAGATACAACATTTGAAAAGTGTTCTGCTTAGAACTGAATGTGGATGGCCACCTGAAGCCTGAATATGTATAGTTAAATGAGGAAATCTGATAGTGGACTTGGAAAAATTCCAGTCATCCAGCTTCTCAAAAGGAAACCTTGTGAAATTTTGATCAGCAGTTATTCATGCCCCACTGGCCCATACTGACCAGTTGGGCCCTTTCCACTAACCTCTGTAACGATCAGGATGAAAGGAGGGGTAGGGGCAGGAAGAAAGTGGCAGCTGTATAGACTCCAGCCATCGGGGGGAAAATAATCAGTAAAAAAAAAAAACGATAAAGTGATTAATGCACAACACACTTCACAGACTTTCGACGTTAAGGAATCCATATTTAAGTAATTTGTTGGATTTAACCGAGCACGTCTTCCTTCCAATATGAGTCGAGATACAAGGGGGAGAAAATTAAATGTGTCCTTCTAAATCAGTGGTTCCCAAGCATCGGGCCACGGATTGGTACCGGTCACAGAAAGAAAACAAGATAACACTGCTTTCATTTCCAACACACTTCGGTAGTTAATGTCTTCTATCACCACTAGGTGGGAGCATTTCAACGCAGAGTTCCCCCTAACTTTCCATCATTTATGAGTAGTATTGTTATTCCATTTAAATTCACCTGTGATGCAAAAAAGATTAGGATCGCTGCACTAAATAGCACACATTACTTAATTGCGTCTATTTTAAATATCTTGGTTGAGATGCAGATGTGACACTCTGGATCATTAAGATTCTTGTATTTCTCTGGTGTTTAACATCGTAATGACATCCTAGATTTAAGTTGTGATCATAAGCAGCTTCAAGTTATGTAAATACAGAATTAGAAGTTTATATCTTGTTAGAAACAATCAAACATAATTTATAATAATCCAGATTTATATATATTTATATATTTATCCATAATCCAAATTTATATATATATATATATAAAGAAATAATGTCTTCTTTGTTAAAACCTTTTTTTCTCCACAAAAGTAATAGTCATCATGTCTTTAGCTACAAAATCGCTGCTGTTATGTCATGGTGCCTTATAACAACAGAACATGCCATATTAAGCGTGTTTAGCGTAATCAAGGACAAGGTTTTGTGATAAAAATCGACATTGTTTAACCGCCCAGCTCTACTTCTGGGCCAAACCAACACTAACCGAAATAGTGAGTAAAGAAAACTTAAAATATTACATTTTGTTATTTTTTTTTTCTTTCAGTCGGAACCAATGAGTTTAAATTGCAAAATGTAAAGTGCATACGATGCCATGGAAATTAACACAAACAGAGTAATATGTGAATATTTGTTGGCATATCTTCAACTTGCCATTGCGACTACTGTGTTTTGCAGAGCCAAACATCGCACTAAAGATAACTATCAGGGAATTATTAGTGATGATTAGTCCTCAATAATTCTAATTCTAATTTAATTTGATTTGATTAATGTTGGTTCTGTTGAGTTTAGTTCATTTTGTTTTGAACTATTAAATTAAAATCAAAATGCTTTTGTTTAGTTGTTTAAAACCTGAGAAGACTAAATAACTCTCAGGCATATTCAGGATTGGTGAATAGAAATAGAACAGATGCTTGGCCACTGAAAAAGGGGTCAAGGCCCGGAAAAGATTGGAAAACTGTGCTAGCACAGGGCCAGAGCTGATAGTAATGCTTCTGTAAAAAAGACCCCATCTATATCTAATATGACTCTACATTGTGTCCCAAATCCATCTCTCAGAAGACTTTTTCCAGCACGTTATAGCCTGTGAAAGCAGATGGAAGTCACTTTACTGAAGCATAATAAAATATTAAAGTTCTAAGGGAACCTAAACTTGTGATTGATCCATTTTTAGGTTAATGTTGGCCTAATGGATTCCAAACTCTAGACAGGATGAATAATTTGTGACTTTTTGTGCTTTTTGCCAGTCTCCCCTGTGTCTAATGTCCAGGCAGACATGGATAAATCCGGTTGATGTCCCTAAGACTTGAACCATATGGACAAAAGTGAACGAACACCAGTTTAAGGTTTTCAGCTCCATTCGTTCCTAGTAAATGTTTTGATATATAAAATAAATGTCATTTGTCGAACATAGTGCTGAAAGCTAGCAACAGGCTTTAACAAAGGCAAAATTAGTCTGGATGGTGGAGGCCACTTAAAAACAATATTTTAAACAATAAAAATTTAAAACGCTATCTCTCTCAATAAAATAATGTGTGATCTATGCATTAAATCACAGCTTGAGGAGAGCAGGGTTCAAGACAACAGCTATATGTGTGAGTGTGGGTGGGGGTGGAGGTGCTATAGAGGCTATATCTATTGCAAAAGTCTCCATTAACACCAGAGAAAGTCACTACATTTGTCGCCAGTCTCTTTTTTGAAAATGATTCACTTGAAGGGTCTGAAAACTTGGTAAATATAGTGACAAAGTCACTAAGTTGGCAACATTGGTAACATTGGTTTTAAACATTGACATGTGGGCCAGTGGGGTTGGAACTAATTTAAATTATATGTGAAACTCATGAAATGTATGCAGTAAACACTACCCACGTCCCTAAATTACTTTCAGTGGGAACAGTGTTGTTGGTCTTTTTGCAAGTGTATCGAGGTTTGATACCTCACCTTGGTGCTTGACTAGAATCAGCACATTCAAACCTTTTTTTCATTATCGAAGGGCAAATTTTTAAATATAAATGAAACAGCAGACTCATCTCATTATTTAAATGTTTACACATGCGTTCTCTGTATTTTATATATTTTTTATCAAGGCAGGTATTAGGGAGGATCACATCAGAACTAAACGCTATTTTTTATTATTATCTCTGAAGCTATAATATTTTGCAACTACAGTGATCCTTAGAAAGCATTTGACTATTACGTTTTCAGTTTTAGTGTGTCACACAGGATAATGCATTGTAGTTGGTACAGCGTGGTGGATAGAGCGTAGTGAGAAAAATTTTTGTACTTTTTTCCGCCTAAGTATTTGAAGTAACACTAGCTAGGCCGGCGCTCTTGTTTATGTGTGACGTTGGAATTGTGTCATGCACCATCCAATGTAATCATTTATAAAGCAAAGTATTGGATTCAAATAGTGAAATTAATTTGATTAATTTACAGCCCGGGGGTCGTGTTTGCGCACCCCTGGTTTAGATGGACAGGTGGTAACCACCAATAGAAAAACTCCTTAAAAAGATCTTGTTCACCATGATGTGTTTGTAGAACTGCCTGATTTAAATAAAAAACACTAAATTTGATACTAAATAAAAAGATAAAGCAACTGAATGAACAAAAAAAATCAATTTATTTAGTTAAAACTAAAGTAAGGAGACTGCAGTGAGTGAAAGTAAGTATTAAGTGAAAGAAATACTCAAGAAACTACTTACAGTACTTACTACCTGCACAGAACCTTTGTACCTCAGAAACCAATCATGAAGGGAACAGAGAGTCAAACTCACACAGCGCTTTCACAAAAGAACCCTGGTCCTTGAAACATGAATCAAGTTTAATTTCCCATCATCCCTGTCAACCATGTCTCGAATCACAAACTGCATGC
>JAYDZG010000005.1:6762575-6773092 GCA_034509265.1 Microcambeva bendego | reverse complement strand
GAGAAGTTCTTTAAATACACTAAATCACGTTGAGCCTTTTTAATAAGCGTTTTGAGTCTCACGGTTTCTCAGCACTCTGGGCTATAACAAGTTTAAAAGTGAAACAGTGATGTGCACAATGCTTCCAGGGTGATTGTGCCCTAAGACTTATAATTTACAGTACAGACTAAATGTAGTCCTAGTTGTCGTTACTTGAATTATATTAATTAGATACTACTTAATAAAGATGTAACGATAACTCTATCTGGATACAAAGACTTCTGGATACCCATCCCATCCCATCCCTCCATCCATCCCTCCATCCAATCTTCTCTCTATCTATCTAGTAATGGTTCAAACCTCACTACTGCCAAGGTGCTTACGTGGGCCCTTTAGCGAAGCCCTTAAACCTAATTGCTCAGACTGTATACTGTAACTAATGTAAGTAGCTTTGGATAAAGGCGTCTGCTGGGTACAAACTATGCAAAATCAAGCTGCACATTTCCTTTTTCTATGTAAAATACAATGGAATGAAATTTGGAGACAAATTCCACATTAAATAAATAAGTGAATAATACAAATAAAGAAAGTATCACCACCCGAATTTCCCTCATGGGAATCAATAAATAAATATAATCTTACATAAACAAATTTGGCAGAAAATTCCATATATGGCAACCCTGTAGCTGCATCAACCAGGCGAGCTACATAGCGCGAACGCCCTCTGCAGTTAAAAGTAAATATCAATTCATTATGCATGTTAACTGTTTTTAATTAGACATGCAAATCGATTTTTAATCGTGATATGATGCATCGTTACTTCCCTGCTGCTAAAATTTCATTGATAGAGGGTCTTGGGTGACCATAACTCTATAGACTGAATAACAAAAAAAGAAAGCAATTATTTTTCCACAAGGAAGATTGACACGAAATTGTTCCTCAAATAACAAAAATAGATCAGAGGCAATTAATTTCTGACACCCCTGTATATACTGAATATATCTATATATATACTATATATGAATGCAGTCAGTAACTAACAGCTCCGAGTGATAATTTACTGACCAAGTGAGACCGAGTGACTCAGACCCTATGACATTTTCTGAAGTTTTTTCTGAAGAATAAAAAGAAACACTTTCGGATTAATTAAAATACATTGTAAAGGATTTATAAATATTGATTTCTGATTTTTTTTCATGTCCTAAAATATGTGGATGATTTTATATATATATATAATTTGGGTACACTATGGGTGTATTAAAACCTACATCATCATCAGCGGTCCCCAAACAAAACTTTCTTAGATGCTTTAAAATTCTGCCTACAGAGGTCCATTGATACAGAGATATAAACTGACTGAATGACGAGGGAGAATACGATGCCTGATCCGATGCCAGGACCTCTATTAAAATCTGTACTTCAGTATTCCTCTACTACTCCTGCCAGCACCTTGACCAGACAGTAAAATTTGTCCCTCTCAGAGCGATGGAGGAGTACAGGATCAGATCCACTTACCCGGTCTGTACATCTTCTTGCACTGCCTTCACAATGCCTTCCAAAACTCTTAACGGGCCAGGGTGTGCCTTCATCACGTCCTCGTCTCCCCTGTCAACACACACATCCAACGTTCGTGCTAGATTTTGAAATGTTTCAATGGAAAACAAACTTAATCTGTTTCAATCCGGTTCTTGTAATGGCGCTTAAGGGGCACGGAGGAAAAAAATCAGGCTAGCTTTTGATCTCTGACACCAAGGGGTCGATTGATTTTTTAAATGCTTCCTTCTCTCTCTTGTCTATGATCGGATCCCTCTGTGGTGTACAAGATACATACACACTCACTCAATAATCTTCCTAACCGCTTATTTAGTCAGGGTCACCGCAAGGTACACAGAAACCCTCTGGACAAGGCACACATGTTAACATACAGGACATTTAAGTGTCTCCAATAGACCTGATTGTGTGGTTTTGGACTGTGGGAGGAAACCAGAGCTCTGGGAGCAAACCCACATGGACACGGGGAGAACACAACCCCCAAAGCCCCCATGAAGCCCTTTTCCCAAAGTCCTCAACATATTTCTTGATGAACTGTTGACTACAATTTTTGCACTTCATTATCACACAGCCGCTCTAACTTTTAACGGCTTTTCAGAAGGTCAAGAGCCCAACGGACTGAAGATTGGCCTTCTGGGAACTACATGCTCATCTACACATCTAAAACTTAGACTGACTTATTATATTATGATTCTTGTATATTCTACTCAGTGCTCAAAGCTTATTCCGGGCAGCTTTATTAAGAACAGCCAATCTAATCTGCGTCTCTCTCTGCCCCGTCCAATCAGAACGTAAATCCAGACAACAAAGAGGAACATCTGTATTAGTCCACTGCAATTACACTCCTCATTAATCTACTTCAGCAGCATCGGGAGAAAGAAACACAAAGCTAGGGACTACAAACACCAAAGCTCGCATTTTAAAAGCTCAATCAATCTTCATTTTCTGTCTCTTAGCCTTTCTAATACTGAGATTCTGTACTCAAGAGTTGGGCGATGGAATTGGCAAGGTCTAAAATCAAGGTCTGATGATCACATCCAGTTTTTTATATGAAAATGAGCCGAATCATCCAGTCAAAACCATTCGAGTGCAGAAAAGTCGAAATACCAGAGACCTAAATTCACAAACAACAGACATCATTTGAAAAGACAACAGATCTCTAAAATGTATAAACAGGCATCTGAAATTCCCAAACATATGTCGTTTTAAAAGACATGAGATGTCTGAAATCCATAAAAAAGACTACAGGTGTGAAATCCACAGACCACAGATGTTTGAAACAGGACATCTGAAATCCTTGAGAAAGCCAACAGTTGTTTGAAACAGGACATCTGAAAGAAACAGATGTTTGAAATCCAGACAACATACATCTAAAAGCAGGCATCTAGAATCCTTATAAAAGCAACAGATGTCTGAAATCCACAGACAACAGAAATCTGAAAACAGGTATCTAGAATCCATAAAAAGACAACAGACATCTGAAATCCATACAAAACAGAAAAAGACAAAAGACACCTGGAATGCACAGACACCAGACCTCTGAAATCCACAGACAAAAGACTTCTAAAATCCACAGACAACATACATTTGAAATTCACTGACAACAGAAGCCTGACATCATGATGTCTGAAATCCTTAAAAAAACATCTGGAATCCACAGACCACAGACAAAAAATTACTAGCGTAATTGATTTGAAAATGTGCGTCGATAACAATTTAATCATTTTCAGTACACAGACAAAGATGTTAGCTGGCACGCTGCTTTGTTTAATGATCTGAAAGTCCTTGACTATGTAAATAAAAACAAAGATAAGATCATGGTCTCAGAAAATTCTGCCCACACGGAGGAACTTCCACTGTTAAAAGTATGACCTTTACAATGCTCAGCTCTCAACGGCGAGTGATAAAGACAATACCAGGGGTGACAGGGGCACAAATAACCTGTCAGAACTTTCCCAAAATAAGCTTTAAGTACTGACAGAATGCTGTCAAAGACGTGCAGCAAGACATCACTGCATATATAAAAAGCCCCATCATCATCCTCATCATCATCACTGCTACTGCAAATCAACTGTCTAGTCTTGTAGAAGCGATGGAAAATGACGCAACATTAGTGAAGCCCAAAATTTTCAATCATCTGTGCAGTCTGTGAGCAGATGGCACATGAAAAAAAATCACAGTCAGAAACAACCACACCATGGCTGAGCGACCGCTAGAAAAGAAAGAAAAGAAGTTTGTGAACCCCCCCAGAAGTACTTTAAACCTGCAGACTGATTTTCATGTGTTTAAAAATGATAAAAATGAAAATAAATACATTCCATGTGCACATTTGGTTTTACTCATATGATTAATTATCCACCGCTGCAGATCCCTACCCAGGACGAGAATGGCCGTGCCAAACCCACCACTGCAGCGTCTGATCATTTCTTCTCACAGGGATCTGTAGGGAGTCACACAGTCCGGTCTGTTATTCACAGATGCGTTCAACCAGCCAGCAGAGGGCACAATCACAGCAGCGGAGAGGAATCCCTTCAACCCCCCCACTTGACAGGCGTAGATAATCTTGTCTGTCCCATGGTTGGTTGAGCGGTTGTGCCATCAGAACACCTGACTTATTCAGTTTTAAAGGAAAGTGAAGAGTTATAGATGTGCCATGACCCTATAATGTTTGCCTTCATGCAAAACATTTCCTTTAAGGAACTGGGCATTGAAAGACTCAAAAAAGCCTCACGGAGGAATCTGAAATCCACACACAACAATTCTGAAATTGACGAACAACCGACAGTTGGAATCCACAGACAACAGACATCTGAAGATCTAGAATCCTTAAAAAAGTAAACGATGTCTGAAAGCCCGACAGACACCAGGAACAAAGAATCTGCTTCTTAAAAAAGACAACAGACCACTAAAATCTAAACAACAGACCTCTGAAATCTGAAAGGCAACAGACATCTGAAATCCACAGACAAATGTCTGAACTCAGACGTCTAAGATGACACACTGACCTCTAAAATCAATACAAATCAATACTTGAAAAGACATCAGACATATAAAAATCAATTAGTACTCCAAGCAACAGAAGCCCAGAATCCAGACAGTAAAAGTCAGAAATCAAATGTCTGAAATCATTAAAAAAGACAAGACATTCAAAAATCCACATAGTAGATGTCTAAAATCCTTGACAAAGTCTACAGACACCTGAAATCAGATGTTAGAAAACAACGGAAGTCTGAAAATACAACAGACGTTCTAAAATTCCAATGGACGCTTGAAATCAGATGTTTTAAAAAACAACAGCCGTCTGAAATCCAGCCTGCTACAGCAGAAGTGAGGCGCGTTTGTAATCTAAAGCCTACAGCACGTTTCAGAAGCATTTTAAACAGAAATGAAAGTGGTTGAAGGAGTCAGTGACCCATGAATAGAGAGGGAGGAAAAGATCGAGAAGGGGGAAAAAATCGAGAAGAGGCCAAGGTAAGAGGTCGGTGCTGTGTTTAACTCAATCAGACTTAAACAGGTCTGCTCTGTCACAGGTTAATAGAGGAACAGGCTATTAAAGAAAGACACAGCAGAAAAAGCAGGAAATAATAAAAGCTCGGGAGGAAAGAATGACTGACAGGAAGTACGTGAAGTAGAGAAAATGCAGCACTGTTTCACCTCAGAGCAGAGATGATTCGCTCCACGGCGTCCTGAACTGCACCCCGGAGAGACAGACCGGTCGACCCCACGGCAACCCTGAGCAGCTTCTCGATTCGCTCCAGTGGCTCCCCATCCAGCGCCATGGTAACCGCCAACTTGTGGATCCCAGCCGTTTCGGACCTGGACAGGTCGTAGGCCCTGCTGTACGCTCGCAGACGATCCTACACGTCCAGGACAGAAGACAAAAGAAATTCTAAATATGCAACCAAAACAAGTCAAGGTTCATGAATGGCGCAGATGGTTCAGTTCAGTTCATTGTCTTTAATTCCTTATCCTTTTTAGGGTCGGGGAGGGGTGCTGGAGTCCATCCCAGCTCTTTACCGGGCGCAAGGCACATGGCAACACCCTGGATGGGGCGCCAGTCCATCACAGGTACCTACAGGAAATTTCAGTGTCTCCAATCAACCTGGTAGCATGTCTTTGGACTGTGGGAGGAAACCGGAGCACCCGGAGGAAAACCACATGGACACGGGGAGAATATGCACACAGAAAGGACCTAGATCACCCCACCCGGGGATCAAACCCAGGACCTTCTTGCTGTGAGGCGACAGTGCTACCTAATAAGCCACCGCACCGCCCCCAGATGGTTATCACTACTATCTAATATCCAGAGTAACCGTCGTGTGCAGAACGGACAGCGGCTCTCCTGGATAAGAGCATGACTGAAGTGCATCACATCTGCTGGGAGGGCGTAGGGGAGGATCCACAGAGCAAACTCTGGGGAATTAGTGGGATGGTGAAGGTAGGAAGTAGTCATAATATTGTGACAATATATTCATACAAAGGTCACAAACTGATCTATGTGCCTTTATGTGCAGGCACCTTCGACTACTAACTAGAGTCCTTGCACAGCATCGAAGACCCCACCCACTGTTCATGCATTTTGGTTTCATGGACATGGAGTAATAACGGTGTGTGTACTTCAGGTACATGGTGTGAGGTACGGTACGGGGTGTGAGGTTAGTAGACTGGCAGAGTGACAGCATGAATAATAATAATCTGAATGTGTGTGTGTGGGGGGGAAGGGGGGGGGGGTTCTGCTGCTCCACACATGCCACGAGAGACTACAACTGTCTGAAGAAGAGAGAGAGAGAGAGATAGATAGAGAGATGTCACTGCTGGCTGAGGAAGTGATATTAATACTGAATTTTCATAAATGTTCACTGAAGGGATTGCAGATGATGGACCAGAAACTAAGAATATATTTGTTTGTTTGTTGGGTTGTATTTAAAATAATAAAAAAAACACATTGCTGCCTCTCCTCTCCTGTGTATACTTAATGCTATATGACTTAATAAGAAAATGGTAAAATTATATTTTGTCTGGATTTACAAGTTAGAAATATAAAGTATAGAAATATAACATTGAATCGTATCTGTTATGGTACTGACCACGCCGGCATTACAGATCGCCCTACCCTTAGGGTTTAAGGGGTGAGCAGCCTTAATTGGGCTTAGTGCTTAATAGGGGAACGCCAGGTGTGGCATTCAGTCCGGCGCCTCACGCTGGTGCAGGAATCGATGTCCCAACCAGGGTTCGGTGGCGTACGGCTGTAAGGCCGGAGGTTCGCGGCACACTGAAGATTATGGACAGAACCGGGTCCACGGTGCTAGGACTGCATTGTTGCCACAGCCTCCCCTTCTGGCCGCCCGTCTCCAGCGCCCACCGGCGGTCTTCTTGCCGCTTCTAGTGGCCGAGCTCTGGAAGGAAGTTGCCCTCCGCCACAGAGCTGGGTAAGCACCAGCCTCCAAGGCACCTATCTTTTGTTATTATGTTTTTTTCTTTTACAGGAGCGAGCCCCCCATCCAAGATTGGCGTCAAAGCCAAAACCACCAGCGCTTCTTAACAGGCACCGACGCCGTGGAAACTGACCACTGCAGGAGTTGAGCCTGGGGTTCAGTGGTCAGCTTCCACGAGGGCTGTTTTCAGTTTTCTTTTGATGATTTTACCCATTTAATGCCGCTCTCTTATTTTACTTACGTTTTTTTTTTCAATAAACTCATGACTGATTCTCGTGAATTATGTCTTACTTTTTTATTTTCCCCTGTGAAATCATAAGAGTAACGTATGAAATTTCAAAGTATCAAAAAATATTGTATAATTGGCTAAAATAATCTATTTAAGATAGAATGGTGATTAATCTCGTATTTTACACCCCTAATGTTTTCTGAGCTTGCCCTGAACAGAAATATTTTAACAATCTTATGTACAATAGATGGTGAAAAATGAATGATTCACAATATTACATTGAGGAACCAAGTTTGGTTGTGTCCTAATTAAACCTGATTTCTAAGGAACGTCTGGAACTGTCACTATGGTGTGTGTGTGTTGGGGGGGGGGGGGTTGTGTGGGTGTGTACCTCCTGGCTGTTTCGGAGTGACACCGGAAAGGCGTGGCTGAGAGTCTCGAGATGCTCGAGAGATTGCTGCAGGTGAGCGAGGGCGTGGCTAAAATCAAAGGCGGAGCTAAGACTGTCATCCCCAACCCTTTTTCTGCTCTTCTCAGCGATGCTCTTCAAAGCCTTTAGCGCCCGTCTGGTGATCCCTGTGCGGACTTCTACGGACAGCTACACACAGACAGACACACACACACAAACACACACACACACACATACACAAACACAAATGACATCACATTCACACATACGTTTATCATCACAACTATTATCCAAATCTGCATGTGTGAAGTTCCACATGTATCTATTAGCTCAACCATACCAGATTCTGTGGACCCACCTTATTGGCTGCTTCATCTGAAAAGATGACAGAATCCAGAAATTGGATGCCATCTACAGGCAGGAGTCGGTCTAAGTATTTGGCACAGGTCTCATAAGCATGGAGGTAGTCTTGATCTGTTTGAGGTGACTTCTTCAAGATATGGGAGTCACCCTGCCAAAAGAGTTTGTGCAGCCATACAGAGTGAACGGCACTGGAAGTGAGGGCATCTCCATCTTTCAGAGGGATCCGAGGAGCCAGTTTAGAGATGGAGAGAACGTTCTGACTGGTCAGGACCGGCTCTAGGGCTTTCAGAGGATCCGAGTCTTGACCCGTCAGCTTCTTGTAGTCCAGACCTGTGAGACATGACGTATAGGAGCATGAACAATAAGGGAGGGTTCACAATATCTATATATTCGCCTTTACCTCGCAACACATTTTAGAACCTAAGTTAAGAATACTAACGCTAAAAAAGAACTTAAACTAAAACTAACAAGCCAAAGGACAGGAGCAAAAGACAAAAACAAACAAGGGCAAACAGACATTTACATTATCATCATTTGGCAGATGCCTTTATTCAAAGTAACTTACAATACAGTCACATAATACAGCCTGAGCAATTGAGGGTTAAAGGCCTTGCTCAATGGCCCAACAGCAGCAGCTGCTGGTCAGTGGTGAGACTTGAACAAGTGTCCTTCAGATTACTAGACCAGTACCTTAACCACTAGCCTATAGCTGGCGAAAGTCAAACAGACAAAGACAATAAGACAAAGGCAAACAGTTTGTCTGTTTGCCAACAGACAAGAGCAAACAGGTAAAAACAAACAGACAAAAGCAAAAAAAATAAAATAAATAAAGATAAACTCTACACAGGTCTCCAGAGTTCATCTGCTAATGCAGTGTTCTGTTTTATGTCAGGTCAGGCTTTCATGGATGAAGAATCGGATTAGTAACTGAAAGGTTGCTGATTCAAGCCCTGCCACTGCCAGGTTGGCACTGTTGGGCCCTTGAGAAGGCCCTCAACACTAAACTGCTTGCGAAATACACCATCACAGCACTGCAAGTCGCTTCAGACAAAAGCGTCTGCTAAATGGCCAAAATGTGAGAGTGGTGAAGGAATACAGACGGCATAAGACCATATGTGGTAAAGAATCCAACACTGGCAATGTAGTAGGAAAACTGTTTTCTGTGTGTGTGTGTGTGTGTGTGTGTGTGTGTGTGTGAGAGAGAGAGAGAGAGAATGTGTGAGAGAGAGATTGGCAGGCCTTCAGGATATACCCCATCTAACAGACACATTACAGTGATGTGTACGAACCAACATGAGTATTGGATATTAAACTGTCAGCTTTTGACGACTCACACTAACTCTGGTTTGTTTGAATAGACTCTTACTCGACTCATAACTAAAAAAAAGTATGTGTACTAGTAATCAGAGGGAATTAAAAATGACCGAATTAGGACAACAGAAGATTATAAAGGGTGGAAAATATATGAACCTTATTTATAGTTCCTTTGAAATGAAATGTATTTGGTAAAGCCGTGCTGCTATCTGGACCAAATCACAAATACCAGTATGCCAAACGTTCTCTCTTCGAGTCCTTAAATAGAAAAAAGATTTGTCTTTAGACCGGATTCATTTACTCACTGCTCTCAATGCTGCAGGCTTCAGTGTGACTCACTTCGGGGAAAGGGAAGAGTCTAAAGTATTAGCTTTACTAAGCCTGATGACCTTGCCAATGATTAATGAAAGTCGGTGAGTCCCAATTAGCGGGGTCTCGTTTGCATAATGCTAAGTGTCCTCTAATAGCCTCTATTCATCTTCAGCGATACGAGCCGTTTTAGAGGAAATATTTCATTGGCATTTCTACCTGTGCAAATCAAATAGTGCTTTACTTCAGGTCTCGCACCCGACACGTACAGCCTGATCCCCAGACTGAAATGTGTCATGCACAAGCTGCAGTAAACATTCAAATCTACAATTATCTCTGCATCAATATTTCTCTCATACAGAGTGAAATAGCTTAACCGAATCTTGCAAAGTATGCTTACAACCAAATCAACCCAGAGGGCACTCAGGTGGGGCGAAGAGGTTTCATTCGAAGGCTCACCACATCAGAGACCTGGGTTTGGTTTTCTGTCCGGAAGTGAACTAACTCAATGTTACTGTGACAGTGTTACTCCAAGACAGGGTGGAGAAATCGAGGACAGTGTGGTCCTACATATGTGTTAAAGCATTCTGCAGTGATCTGCGACTGTCCGGTGAAAACAAGGTGCTCTTATTATGGTATAACATTACTGTGTTATTATTGTATCGTTATTACTCTGCTATTGTTAATGTATTGTTTTGTATTGCTGAGTTATTATATTAACATTACTGTGTTATTATTGTAGCCTTATTACTGGGATATTGTTATTGTTTTGTATTGCTGAGTTATTATTATATTAACATTACTGTGTTATTATTGTATCGTTATTATTGTGCTATTGTTAATGTATTGTTTTGTATTGCTGAGTTATTATTATATTAATATTACTGTGTTATTATTGTATCATTATTACTCTGCTATTGTTATTGTA
>JAYDZG010000005.1:6717629-6728609 GCA_034509265.1 Microcambeva bendego | reverse complement strand
AAGGTTTAACACATTTGTACATTAGGTAGTACAAGATTTAGTACAACTACTACATGGGTCAGCACTTGATTCAGAACTACATAGTTCAGTACAAGATTTAGTATTACATGATTCAGTACATGGTTTAGTACTGCATGATTCAGCACTACATTGTTCAGCACTTGATTCAGTACTACATGGTTCAGTACATGATTCAGTACTACATAGTTCAGTACATGATTTAGCACCACATGATTCAGTACTACGTAGTTCAGTACATGATTTAGCACCACATGATTCAGTAATACATAGTTCAGTACATGATGTAGTACCACATGATTCAGTACTACATAGTTCAGTACATGATTTAGTACCACATGATTCAGCACTACGTAGTTCAGTACATGATTTAGTACCTCATGATTCTGTAGTACATTGTTCAGTACATTATTTAGTGTCACATGATTCAGTACTACGTAGTTCAGTACATGATTTAAAACCACATGATTCAGTAGTACATGGTTCAGTACATGATTTAGTACCACACGATTCAATGCTACATAGTTCAGTACATTATTTAGTACCACATGATTTAGTAGATCATGGTTGAGAACCACAATATTTAGTACCACATGGTTGAGTTCCACATGGTTTATAACTGAGTACCACATGATTTAGTACCCTCATGATTTATAACTTAGTATCACATGATTTAGTACCAGATAATTTAGTACCACGTGATATATCACATGATTTAGTACCACATGATTTAGTACCACGTTATAGAACTTAGTATCACATGATTGAGAAGCACATGATTTAGTACCACATGGTTTATAACTTAGTCCTACATGGTTGAGTACCACATGATTTAATAGCACGTGTCTCAGCAGGGTTTGGTTCGGTATGGCTGCTCAGTGGGAGATTCAGCTGTAGGTACACACTCGATTTTCACTTATCTCACTCCCACTGCTCCACCTTCTGTCAAACATCTTTAGCTGCTCTCATTCATCTTTCTAATCTTTAGCACTCAGGGTGTGAGGGAGAAACAGAGTGAGTAATTAGGAAATGAAGCAAGAGAAAGGCTAACCTATTTTCTACCATCATGTTATTGGAGCTTTGGGACTGATGCCGATAGCAATCAGAGATTAGCACTTTCTCTGTTTCACTGGCCTGCACTAATCGGTAGTCTCTCTCCCCCCCTCTCCCTCTCTCTCTCTCTCTCTCTTTCTCTCTCTCCAAAAGAACATCCAAAAGTAACAATTTTGATAAATTTATTGATGTAACAAAACATCTTACACACATTGAACATGTTTCACTCTTTAATAACATCATACCATTAGCCCTATCTGGACAGGATTATTTATGTGGGGTCCTGGTGTAATTCTCTCTTTCGCATGGGATCCTTTGTGATTTTAGTCCCGTCCGAAACGACCGTGTCTGTTTTTTCCTCAGACGTCCTCTGCCAGGCAGATTTACCTACTATTTTTCACTGAACTCCGAGGTCGTCTGAAAATTTTAGTCACGTCCGGGCGGACATCTCTGAGTTTGTATGAACAGGCGCATCTTTACGTTCATTAAAATAGATGTTTGGCACCTGCTACACACCGTAGTCAGACAGTGAGCACGCGATTCCATAGAGATCCTCGGAAGTAAACAAAGCGCAGAAAGTAAAATGGATGAGGTAATGAATGATTGAATTAGTGAAGGGGGTAAAACTTAATCTCCAGACCACTCGAAGAACTGTTTCAGTACGACATACCTTATATCAGCAAGGAAAAGACGATCACGCAGGATGATTACAGGAGCGATTATTATTGAAGTATGTAGTTTTTGTTTAGATATGCACATTCATTAGCATTTTGTATGACTAAAATGTAATATCACCTGACCAAGAAAGTTTAAACACTCACTGGTCCTCCAGTTTCAAGTATTGTAGTCTGGATGCCAGAGTTTTATCACTGAGTTTCCGTGTTAAGTATTTTAATGACGCCCCACTGTAAAACTAACTCAATCAGGAAAAATCTTCATTCTGAAATGACCGTCCTTGTCGTTCTTCTCTGAGGTGGATCAAAAGTATGTGCTTTATGTGCTTCTCCATAGCCATAGCTATTTGTTGATCATGGTGGTACAAGAGGAGCAGTAGATTTAACCGGGGAGTTCAGATAAAGTGAATAACACTGGTTAACTATTCCTCAAGGAACTTGTTCGTGGGTGGGATAGATCAGGCCAGCAAGTGAACCTTTTATTCTCATAGTTGTTAGAAGCAGGAAAAATGTTTAAGGATCTGAGTGAGTTTGACAAGGGCCAGATTGTGTTGGGTAGACGAAAGGGTCAGAACATCAACAAAACTGCAGCTCTTGTGGGGTGTTTCCAGTCTGCAGTGGTCAGTATCTGTGAAAATTGGTCCAAGAAGAAACAGTGGTAAACCGGCAACAAGGTCATTGATGCACGTGAGGAGCAAAGGCAAAGATTGTGGTACGTACACACACACACACACACACACACACACACACACACACACACACACACACACACAACACTGGAGTTCCTTAACACCAAACTTACAGAACTAGGGTCATAACGGATCAGAGGACGTTCTCGGTATAAAAACCCACCTGCTGCCATCAGGTCCTGGCAGTGAATGTAAGAGGCTTTGTAGTCGTGGCACTGTGACGCCTGCTCTGCCAACAGGGTGAGGACCCTCCCCCTCCTCTCATCTTCGTCATCACCTATTAACACACACAGAAAAACGCGTTAGCCGCCGGGAGCAGCCGATCCGGCTCTCAGGCCAGAGAATCGATTCTTTCTCTTTGCATAATGGACGTCGATGAACTTCAAGTTAATAAACGCGGCATCACTGAGAATATTCCATCCTCCGCGCGGAGATAAATGAAATCAACACGTCTACACGAATCAAAGCGCGGGGCGTCGATGGAATCAGAATCATCTCCGGGGTTCATCCGTCTCCGGCACGTTTTAATATAGCGAGGAGACGCCGCCATCCCAGACATTCATTTATTTGGCAATAAAATAATTTCCTGTCCCCTTGATGGATTTTGGATGACGGCTGAGATGTTCGGCACGTTTGTTTGTCCTCGCGTCGCCGCTCTGAACTCCGCTCGGCGTGACGAGACGAATTAATCTGGAGAAAATAGTAATAAAATGCTGAACGCTAGGTTTGTTATGTTAATGGACGTGACGGATCAAAGAGTGGGAGGATGGACGGCTGGGATAGGGTTGAAGTCAAAAGTTTACGAATGCTGCATACTTGAGTGAAGGCACGTTTTAGATTCACTACGCTCTACTTCATTTCATTGTTATTTCCTTTGCTTGCTTAACTGCCTATTTGTCCATCCATCCCCAACAAAATTACTCTCTGTACGTCCACCTGTCTGTCTGTCTGTGTGTCCCATCGTAGTCTGTTTGCTCATGTATCTGTCTGTTAGTACATCCATTCGTCCGCCCATCTACATACCTGTCTGTCTATCTGTCAATCCACCCGTCCATAACTTACTTTCTGTCTATCTGTCTGTCCATTCATTTACCCACTGGTCTGTGTGTCTATCCACCCATCCATCATTTCTATCCATCAATCCATCAATCTATCCATCCACTGCTGCATCTTTAACTCCATCCATCGAACTAGCTGTCTTGTCTGTCTACCTATCTGTCCGTCCGTCCATCCATATTTCAGTCCTGTCAGAGACTTATGTCAAAATAATCAAAGTCAAATTATGTCAATAATTAAGTCAAAAAATGTTTGCAAATGTTTGTTGTTGTGAGTGAATAAGAAAATCTTATTGCAGTTGCTTACTCTTTGTATCTATGTGCACTAACTTTAAGACATGGCCATGGAATTTTAAGTTCATAAGATGATACATAAGATGACATGTCACTTTAGCACAAAGCGATATTTAAAAACGACAAATAAAAAAAAAAATCTGAAACCTGTTATATATTTTTTTTTTTCCATTTAAGCAATACGAATGATGTGACTTGATTACGTGATCATGACTACCAGCTTATATCCAACCGCTGTGTGCAGAAGACTCAATAAGTTACATGTAGGTTGTCACTGGCATCTGGAGCCATGCTGACTGCAGTTCATCACACATCTGATGGAAGTTTGGGTCATCAGTCATCAGTGGTCATCCGCCTCAGGTAAGACCTTGTTTCATTCAATAAGTAGGAAGCGGCAAATCGACATGATGATGTGACTCAACAGTGTCCTCTTTTGCTCTGACTAGCCAACCGATGTGGAATTATATTGTCATTCTCGATAAACCTGAAAGCGTGATTTCTACAGTACAGCCTGCATTTATTCCCTAATTTTTTGATCATATTGTGCATTCTTCCTGCCCAGCCTGGATGTAAATGAGCTGTCAGTTTCAGTCAGCTCGATCCAGATACAAATAAAGTGATGGCACGCAGCCCTGCGTCAGGAGAATAGCGCCAGCTGCATCAACACTTCAGATGCGATTGTGAGTACCCGCGGGGTGCGTTTATCCTGCCGGAAGATAGTGTGACGCCGAGGTCTGAAGTTAACCCGCTCTCACTCCTGACAGCTACAAACCTTTCAGGAATCAAGTTTAAAAAAACACACGCAGTCTGAATGCTTCGGTACGACTACGGCCGTTCTTGGAATATCAACTGAAAGGTTGAGAGTTTGAATCCCAGCTCTACCATATAGCCAGTGTTGGGTATAGCCTAGATCAAGGCCCCTTAAGCCTCTACAGGAGCTCCCTGTACTCTGGACAGATGTCTAGAGAAGTGGTGGGCAAAGTTGAAGGACCACAGTGGGTGCGTGGGCTAGAACTAACATCAAGTTGAGACTACCCACCCACCTTATTCAGTTATTTAAACTTATACAGGTTAAATAACTTGTGCTTTACTAGACTCGGCACATTTGAACCTTTACTTTCATTATTAAAGGATGGGTTTTTGCATATCAATGAAACACCAGACTTATCCTATTATGTTTACACACACGTGAATGTGAATGTATTTTATACTATCTGACTCTGTTTTGTTGCTCCCGCTAGAGGGCGACACAGCGGATAATAATCATATTCGCATTATTCATCTAGCATGGGGTTTTCATGCCGGATGCCCTTCCTGACACAACACTCCTATTTATCGGATTATTTTTAAATGATCTCTGCACCTGTCACAGTTTCTCAGCACTGTGCAACACCTAAAGCACTTTTACTTACACTAATCATTCTTAAAGGACACATAATGATTGAATAATTGATTGACTGAATTATTTTGAATTACAAAATGGGATTCCTCCACCCAAAACTGCCAGTTTATTAGATGTACACTTTGGGTGCATCCATGGCATGACAGCTGCTTTTGGTAAATTTGATTACACATATGATTCATCAGTGTCACACACTTCAACAAGTAATTTTGCATCTCTGATAGTAAAAGTCCTCTCTATTAGTCAGTCGATATAATCAGTCTTTTCCTCAAGCTTTCAATTTAATTTGATTCTTGACTTCTTACTCCTGGTTGAATGGTTGTATTCATGCCTGTTAATTGTAACACCCTCCAGATCAGTATTTCCGAAGCACTTAATACACTAAAAGCACTTTTACTTACATTTATCAAACTGAAATACTTAAAGGCTAAATGATTAAATCTAATCCTGACGTTTACCTCCCCCTTAGAGTGTGAGATGGCTTTTTGAGGGTTTATTCATACATTCATTCATTTATCCATACATACATACATCCCCCCATTAATCTTGTCTTGACAAGCCCTTTGAACTAATGCAATATTAAAGTGTTAAATAAACAAAGAATGCAGTTACTATATTTAAAAAAAAAAATGTGTGTGTGTGTGTGTGTGTGTGTGCTACCTGCAACACGCAGCAGTCTGGCCAGCTCCAGCAGCAGAGTGGACTGTTTATAGGCCCCAGAACACTGAGCGATACACTCCTTTATTAGGGACAGACGGTCATCACGCAGCCGTACTGGACAGAAGAGAAAATACATCAAACGACTAAGCGAGAGTAGACCTTGCAATGCAGAGAATGAACTCTACGGAGGCCTATGGGGTCCCACAAAGGTGCTGCTGGCTGATGTCTGAACAGAGAAACTGGGGATAACAGGGATCGTTATGCTACCTGTCATGTGGCGTATGGGTCTCCATACAAACCCGGTTCAAGCAGGTGAAAAGAAGTGATCGACCAGAAAGATGTGCGAGTGGGGCGTGGCTCTCAGATTGGCAGCAATCGAGGAAGCAAAATGTAATTGGAGAAAAGACCAACTGTGGGAACGTGCCGGTCATTCTTCTAAGTGTGTGTGCATGGTTGACCTTCACTATGCCAAACATACACCGTCTCCAGCGAAGCTTCAGCGTTTGTACACCGGTCATGTATTTGACACCTGGAGAGCCTTGAGGAACTTTCTGACTTTTACTTTTGCCTGAGTAGAACTTCTTGCGTTTTGACCTGTTGTTCTTTTGAGTTTTACACTTTATAAAACTTTAATTGCAACTCTTTCCTTCAGGGAGAGGAATTTTTGAGAATTCTCACTAGCCGTGACTATTTTACCAGATCCACACAAACTTTTGCCATCTGTCCATCAACAAGAAAGAGAAAAGTGAATGAACAGAAAAAAAAGAATCAAGGGACGCATTGTAGACTGATGAATGGATTACGAAAAGTCAGAAAGATAGCAAAGATATGATGAGAGCTGCTCATAAAAGAGGTAGCACTAGCTTTCTGGGCAATCAATTAAGTTCTGCACCTGCACACTCCTTCACTATTATATTTGTCCTGTGTCCCACTCGTACCAATAAAGCTGAGCTCAGCTAGAAGTCACATAGTTTGACCAGAACAGTAAATGCATTTTTTATTTTCTCCAAGCACACCAGTGCCAAGAGTCTGAAGTTGAACTCTCCACTGGGAGGAGACGATGCAAATATGGCTTAGGCCACCGATGGATAACTAGACCAGAAAAAATAAACATATTTCTAATATTATAACTATAAGAAGAAGAATAAAAATAATGATGATGCTGATTATTATTATTATTATTAATGATAATAATAAATTCTAAATTAAAAACCAAGGCTATGACACACAAGCTTTGGTGTGTGCAGCTAAGGGAAGGGAAAAAAAGAAGAAAGAACAATAAGGGATAAGACAGAATGAGAACAAAGGAGAAAGAAGAGAAAGTATAAGAAGGGATGATAAGAAATGAGAAAAGGAAGATAATATAATAGATGATGGTAGAAGACGAGAAAAGAAGGGATAAGAAAATGGGAAGTAGATGAGAAGAGAAAGTAAAAGAAGAGAAGGGAAAATGAAAAAATAAATAAAAGAAAATAGTATAAACGAGTACAGAAGAGAACAGATGTGAAGAGAAAACAATGGAGAAAAGAACAAAATCGATGAGAAGAGAAAAGATGAGAAGAAGATAGAAGAGTAGAGAAGATGAGATGAGAAGAAAATAGAGAGTAAAATAATAGAAAAGAAGCCAAAGGAGGACTAATTAGTATCATTTTAAGAACTAAGTTACCTTGTAATGGAAGAACTTTTACCCCAAAGTGGTCCAGTCTGGAGAGGGCGGTGATCAGGTCCAGTTCTTCTTGAACTGCAGGAGGACAATCAGTGATCAACTGCAGACAAGACCTACAAAAAAACAACAGATAGTTGATCAAGTCAGGAACAGCATATGGCCCAAAGTACATGGACACGCCTACTATGAGCGTTCTTTTTATTTTATCTTCTTTCTCTTAAACCTTCTTTAAGCCTCCAAAAGGGTGGAAATCAGACTATTTTGCTAAATCCGGACTATAAGCTCTCTCAGACATTTTTTTTTTTGTCAGACGCCTCCAAAATAAGAGGATGGTTTGGTTTATTTTTAGCACATCTGTAAATCGTTCAATAAAAGGGTTTCTGATAAATCCCTGCAAAGGTAGAATTATTTTTAATCCGCTACTGGTAAATAAATCAGTTAGAAACTAAAGTTACTAAACTCTCACGTCAACCTGCAACAAATGCTTGGAAGTAAGTTAGCCAGTCTGGTATAGGAGACAATACGACGGGATCATCCCGCTAACTCTTGTCCCTCAAGGCTTATGTCACCTCTGTTTACCCAGTACAGCCTTTTGACCATTTAGCAGAGAGTTAGCAGCATTACGGGGGAAAGAATGAAACTATTTTAAATGTAAATAATTGATTATTGATGTTTAATTTTTATGTTTTGGATTTAAAGGTGTACACGTGGTGTTTAATTGGAAATTCTGGCTTGTCAGTATAATGTCAATAATGTAAGATTTAAGGGAAAATATACTTGTATAGTTGTACATTTGTGTACATATAAGGGGGATTGGGAGGTCTGGATACTATTTACATTATTTATTAAGCGGAAAATAGATAACATACAAACACGTTGACTTAAGTAAAACTCAAAGATCTGATGTTCATAATTGGGTGGATAATGGCTGCCATATTATCACCCAGAATGCAGCATTCTGTTCAATGCAGCGATAACCATGTATCTGTAACCCTATAACACGGTGAGTATGAACTCAGCAAGAGAGAGTCAGAAAGAGACAGAACGCTGGTCGAGAGAAGCCCAGTACATCCTCTGCCCGGAGGACAGCTGCTAATTGCAGTGCTAACAACAGCTAACATCCAGGGTGGACCTGTAATGGGCCACTAAGACATTTCCAGCAGTGATCCATTGTGTTTCATCATTCACGCTAATGCAATTGCGTCCACTCTTTGGTCGACTCTCGCTTAGAAGTGCTGTAAATCGATAATAGCGGACACCCTGCGATCACCCAAAACTAATCACACATCACGGTAATACATTAGCCAAACGCAGTTGTACCCTGGCAACTCTGATTTCCATTTCATAATCTCATACGGTTGATTTATTTTGATTTTTATTCTCTATTTTAAGAGACATTGGTCATCAAACACCTTTATTTAGGACAGGTGGGTGTAGCCTATTCACGTTATGTATATTTCATACAGTCACAAAGAGAACATGCCAAACTACTAACAGACAGTGCTTGGAGGCTAGGTTTGTCGTGTCATGCATGTCTTTTTTGATATTTGTAGCACTGTCGCCTCGCAGCAGGGTTTGATCCCCAGGCAAAGTGGTCCGGGTCCTTTCAGTGTAAAGTTCACATGTTCTCCCCGTATCCTACCGGAGCTCCAGTGACTTCGACAGTCCAAAAACATGCAGTCAGGTGACACTATTTGAAGGCACTAAATTGCCCTATAGATGAATGTGTGTGAATAAGTGCCTACCATTAAGTTGACTGCCACCCCATCAACAGTGTTTCTGTACACCGCACCCCCCCCCAACACACACACCTTAAGAAAGTTTTCCCTTTTAAGTCACTTGCTTATTTCATGTTCCTGAAATCACTGGGCCTTACCGAGCCAGGCCGATGCAGGGGTCACTGAGCTGGGCGGACGAGTTGAAGTACTCGCGAGCGGAGGCCAGTGCCAGATCCACGCTGCGGGTGTAGGGTACAGGGGCTGTCTTGTTTCGGAACGTGTTTCCAGCTGGGGCGTCCAGGCTCGAGGAGCTACGCTGCATCAGCTGACCCGCCAGCGTGAGGTTCTCTTCTCGTCCAGAGCACAGCAGACTCTCTACAAAGACCTGCAGAAAAAAACAAAACTTGTAATATTGGGGCCTATGTTAAAAATCTTGAGTCGTCAACGATGGTGAGGCCTGGCAGCATGGTTTTGCCATGGTAAAAGTATGAGTTGCACAGCGCCAAACGTGCAAAGGGGATGTACTAAGTTAATTATTTGTGGGTGTGTTTTGAGCATAACGTGCAACTTTATCAGATTTGCTATATAAGTGGTGCAGCTACTTGAACTTGTCCAACACTTGTCAGCAGAGGAAACTGACCTGATCATTCATGCTGTGAAGTGATGGAGAAATGAGTCAAACGCAGTGATCAACTAACTCCAAAGTGAGCACCTTAAAAACACTTGTCCAATTTATCAAATCCTTTCATTTTCTTACCAGGCTACGGGTGACTCCTGTGCAGGTTCATCTTTAAGGTTTCACTTTTATGATCTATTACAGTGCACGCTTTGGTGTGCTTTTGATTGAAAGCCATTTCACACACTTTTGTAGGCATGATATACGGTGTAATCAGCCAGGTCTTTAATCTATAGCCATTGTCCCCTAATAGAATCATGTAGAATAAAGTATTTTGTATTCTGTTTATTGTTGATGTAACGGACACACACTATGGGTTTGTGTACTGCTGTGTGTCCAAGTGTGCATAACAAGCAGGGGCGAGGCATGCACCTGTGATGACAATCGACTGCCAATATAACAATGAACGTCTTTTAGACTCAGTAGCGCACCTGCGTTTTGTTAAGTAGCAATGCGCCAGTAATTTACCTAAAAACACTTCATTTTGAGACTACCACGCCCACTGGTGTTAATTTAGTCACCCATAGGTGTAAGCCCCGTTGCTATTTTAACGACGCAGACGCAATGAATGAAAATACACTGTTCATGGGGGGTAAAATAGCAATGCGTATTGCGACGTGCCTTGTGCATGGTAGAAGATAGTGTAGTATATGAAGTAGAGAATTATCCTAGTAAATTATCAGTGAGAGCCTGGGTTCAAATCCCTAATGGTGCTATTATTCTGATAGCTGCATATGGACATAATTAGTGGTAGATGGGTATTGCTGCAGCTGAAGTGGATTGGCACCCTGTTTGAGATCTTTTACTGCATTCTGACAGTATTCAAGAGGAAATCTACCACAACCTTGACCAAAATAAAGTAGTGATAACATATGAAAAGTAAATATAAATTATGACTTCATTTTCTTTACTGTGGTCATTTATTGTTGACGGTTTAATAAAGTTTTGTTTCCTTAGTGCTAGCGGTAGTAGTAATAATTGAAGCAGTATCATTATCATTACTATTATTATTTAAAAATGATTTTTTTTCTCTTTGTTTTACAGTCATTTCTTTTGATCCAGATAATTCTCATTC
>JAYDZG010000005.1:6654852-6665590 GCA_034509265.1 Microcambeva bendego | reverse complement strand
TAAGTGAATTAAATAATTGTGTGCTTTTCGTATTCATGCATGATCAAAGCCAGAATAATGAAGGATTGTGCTGAACTGAAATTCCAACAGTCAAGTGAGTCAAGTGAGAAACCTTCTTAGAAAAGTCAAGGCTGTTACTGAGGGCTGCTCATTTCCATGGCTGTATATTTCCAATAGAATGTCCAACAAGGTCATGGTCAGGTGTCTACATACTTTTGGTTTGGTTCACTGATTGATCAACACTCATCGGTGTATAAAGGTCTGAACTCTCACACTTAATAAATGAAATGACTGAAGAAATAAGTCTACACGGTGTAGACACACCTTCCTCCATCCTCGCCATTGCCGATGGCCATGAGAGCCTCCAGATCCGTTCCTTTCAGACCGTACATCAAAAGCTCCTTGGCGGCGTCCACGTTCTCAGGCACTCTCTCAACACACTCGTGCAACACCCACGAGCGCTTCTTTATTTTACTCTAAACACACAAAGAAAAGCAACCAGTGACCTCAAAGTATTTATTTATCTTTTTAATAAGCAAGAACATAAGGACCAGAACAAATGTGCTGTGAGGAAAAGATCTGACCCTTCTTAGAGTGCCATTTTTTTTCTTAAAGGCTAAGCACCACCTAATGTACCTCTTTGAAGAATGCACATTATTGTGGCTCCCGAAAAAATCTAAACATGAATTAACATAAAAATAGCACGCCTCAATCGCTTTTAAATGACATCACGTTTCGTGAGCCGGCTTGGTGGGTAGATAAAGTGTAGAAGTTACTTTCTCAAACTATTTGGGTTTGAATGGAACACCATTCTTAATCAGGGAGTCGAGGTTGTTCAGCCTAGCTTATTACAAACAGATAAATAATTAAATATAAATAAGCCAATTCAATAATTGAGTTCGTTCAACGGGCTATTTCTTATTCTTACCCAGGCCCCCTAATTCCTCAGACTTAAATTCCGAATATCTGATTGCTGTGCTCGCTCTATGGATCCTCCCCCAACTCCCCCTCCAGCAGCTGTTAAATTCACTGCAGTCAGCATGGCTGTAGATGCATGTGACCAAGACCTCACTGAATCCAGTGATTGATATCGTCTTGATATTAGGTCTTAATAATGTTACAATAACAATGTTTTTTATTAAAATATATATGTACAGTCGTGGAAAAAAATAAGAGACCACTTCAAAATTATATATTGATAATATATGGTTCTATTCTATAATGTATGGTTCTATTCTATTTTAATTCTTATTCTAGTTTAAATAACACTGCTCATTTTGGTCAAACACACACCCATAAAAACAAAACTAAAAAATATTTTTGAAGTGGTCTCTTATTTTTTTTTCAAGACTTTATATATAAATATTACTATTGATATATTTTTGAAAGAATGGAAAGTGTTCAAAGGATGTAGACGAAGGCGTAAACACTCACCAGATAGTCCTGTATGGAGGCGATACTGACAGATGATTTCCTCCACTGTCTCTGATAGACCAGATCGGAGTCCAGTCCATAAATGTGAGCTAAAGACAGAGCTTCTCCATATTCCTCATTATCAATCTACACACACACACACACACACACCTGAATCATCATCCTAAAGCCACCGTCACTATTTGCTAAGAAAAAAAGAAACCCGTTTCCGCTTCACTGCCTAACACCAACTAGTTTAACTAGTGTCGAATAAATCGATATTCACAGCAGATTATCCCCCTTGCCTGGTTGATATCACTTTCCAGGTTGCCAGGTGTGGGATTTTACTTTACGTACTTTTTACTTTTTAAGTGTCACTGGGTCCTCTCAGGTGAGTTAGCGTGTTCTCCCCGTGTCTGTGCAGGTTTTCTCCGGGTGCTCCGGTTTCCTCACACAGTCCAAAAACATGCCACCAAGAACATGATGCGCTGTGGTGCCATGGGAGCAGCCAAAATAAATTTTGCATTTTGGTATTTTATTTACATATTGGTAGATTTGTTCACACAGAAAGAGACGTGCACAGCATCGTTTTGCATTGTTTGTATCTACCTCAGAAATTAAAGTACATTTGATATTTAGATGAACAAAAAAAGAGCACAAATACTATAGTTTCTTTTCTTTTAATCAAACAATAAAATGAAACTTTACAGGGAGAAAAATCATGAAAATGTGAATCTTATCACACCATGGTTGGGTGTATTGACCAGTCTCATTGATAACGTGCCCCTACTTGCCCAGACCCCTCTGACCTTACCTTTCTCTGATAGAGCTCCTCAGGTGTGGTGGATCTCAGGCTGAGCAGTCGGTAGTTCTTGAGGACGGTACGTGGCCGCTTCCTTGATGGAGCGAAGCGCTCCATCTCGGTCACATAGTACAGGCCCCGCTTCACGTATCCGAAGTAGCGAGCTTTGGCCTCTTCATCGGAATCGGAGTCTTCGTCGCCGTCTTCGTCCTTGCCGGAGGCGCTGCTCTCCAGACGTGCACGTTTCTGAGCCAGTTTGATCTCACACTAGATGACAGAGAAAGACAGACCGGCTTCAGATGACTGAACATTCTATACCCTCACCCTAATCATGCACGTGTCCTTCTTCACTTAATTCATAACTCTTTGAACGCTTTGGCTTCTTTTCCTCCATCCTAAGCTCTCGTCTCCCAATAGAACTCGAAGGTGGATTTTCCATTGTTTCACTTTTAAATCTTTGTTAGAGAATGGTCTGCTCAGAATTTGTAATAATCAGCTTCTCCAAGAGTCTAAAACACTCAAGTTGTGACCAAGTGCTTTAGATACAGGACTAGTAATCAGAAGATTGCTAGTTCAAGTCCTCCACTGCCAGATTGCTGCTGTTGGGCCCTTAAACCCTCAAATGCTCAGACTGTAAACTTTAACTGTAATACAAGTCGCTTAGGACATAGCTGTTGGATAAATCCCAAAAATGCCAACGTCCACCTAAATGTCAACCAAAAGTATTTGGTTAGAAAAGTTTCTAATTCTGATGGCCAGAATTCACTGGGACGCTGAATTTAAGCCGGGTTTTCCAACATCGGTGTCATTGCTCTAAGCAAGCGGGCACTAAAGAATCAATTTGTCATTCCAAATTATCTTCCAGCTCCAATGACACAAGTCCTTTGTGTGATGTAAATAGAGAGATTATGGCTGTGGAGATACATGATTGTTTATCGCGTGATGGTTATTGTTCTTGACGGTACCCCATCTGTTGCTCTGCACATGTCATCCCCTGTCCGCTATTGATCAATCCAAATAACCATTTTCAGCACAGCGTTGAGAGTAACATGGTAATGACATGGTAGTGTGTGCTGAACTAGGCGAGTGGTGCTGGTGCAGCAGTGTTGTTGGAAGTTCTGAACCACTCTGCCTTTATATTACTATGCACAATGATCACCGTACAGCTGTACAGCTGTTACCATAACTACTACGACTACAACCGTCCAGCTGTTACTGTTACTGCTAACGCAACTATTATTATTACGACATCTACTAGTACCTTACAGCTGTTACCACTGCTACCACACCAATCAGTGCTGCAACTACATCATTATTTTTGTTATTATTGCTACTTCAACTATTTGTAACAGCTGTTGCCATTACTAATATTACCCCTAAATGCAGCGGTGCAACGTTGCACTCTCCTCTCAAGTGGTTTATTTTCCAACCTCGAAATTACCATTATTACAATTACATACAAATATTTCTTAATTTGTTATATTTGCTTTATTATTATTATTTTTTCATTATTTTCAGACCAGTAGTTTTTGAAAAATCACATTCCACAGTTACAGAAGTAATTAGAACTTGCCTGCACTGAAATGTATGGTTTTTAAAAATACATATATTGTATATTTGAATAATAAAAATAATAATAAATGTAGGTATAATTGGAAAGAGATTAAACAAGCTTTAAAATGATGTGCTTCTTGACCCCCTTCCCATTTAATATTTTAAGGGTAACGCCGACCCCTGCCGGGGGGTTGAACATCAAAGGCACCAAATATTTTTTAAAAGTGTCCCCCTTTAAAATGAAATTGACATGTCTCTCTGATTTTTATTCTGATATTATTTCCTGGAAGGGAGATAGTAGGGTGGGAAGTTTTCAAATTGACACCCTGTATATTCGCCCATCTGTGTAAATACCATTGCTGTTTTAACAACGCAGGCACAAGGCATGAAATTAGAGGTGGTGTAGAATAGCAATGAGCATCGCGACGTGCCTTGCGCAGGGTGTGAGATATGGCCCGGAGGATTCAAACCCCGATAAAGGGCTACCATAAATGACTGCAGCACCATTTGACTGTCCGTGTATAGAAATAAATTCAAATCACAAACGTTTGCAGCTACTAGACAAATCGTTCAGCAAAACATACTGCTGAAATAAAAACCAACCTTACACACACACACACACACACACACACACACACACACACACCTCCGCTCACCACCTCCGTTTTCCCCTCCAGCTCTGCCAGTTTCTACCATCCGTACCCAAACATACTGGCCATAAAAGAACAACCTGAACAGATATGAAGAGGCTTTATGATGATGGCCTGCAGATAACAGCCGGATATCAAAGCCACATCGTTTCCTTTATAAGAGACGTGATAAAAAACAACATGCTAGAGGACAGAACTCACTTTAATCGCACACACACTCAGCTCTCTTCCCATTTTCACCTGTCTATCAACAAACTACTCGCTCCACACACTGAGCAGATGTTAATATACAGTGGGGCAAAAAGTATTTAGTCAGCCACTGATTATCCAAGTTCTCCTACTTAGAAAGATGAGAGAGGTCTGTAATTTTCATCAAAGGTTCACTTCAACTATGAGAGACAAAATCCAGGAAATCACACAAACAAGCAAGATTTCTTGCTCTCACAGACCTGTAACTTCTTCTTTAAGAAGCTCTTCTGTCCTCCACTCGTTACCTGTATTAATGGCACCTGTTTGACCTCGTTATCTGTATAAAAGACCACAGTCTCAAACAGTCGGACTCAAACTCAACCATGGCCAAGACCAAAGAGCTGTTGTAGGACACCAGGAAGAAAATTGTTGCAGGCTGCGAAGAGTGAATCTACAATAGGCAAGCAGGTTGGTGTGAATAAATAAACTGTTGGAGCAATTGTAAGAAAATGGAAGACATACATGACCATTGATAATCTCCCTCGATCTGGGGCCCCACGCAAGATCTCATCCCGTGTATTGTGAGATTATAAGCCAAAACCTCCTTCAGCGATAGCATTGAAGGAGGAACGTAGCTGGGTCGTCCAGCATGACAATGATCCCAAACACACCGCTCGGGCTCCATAAAAAGCATTTTAAGATCAGTTTTACATCATTAGTCATGCATTCATGGAAGAAAGCTGAATGAATGTATGACATCAACACTGACAAGTTATGTTAATAATAATTAAAATCCTAGTAATAGTAAGTGTGAAAGTGGTACTAACAACAGTTAGGGATTATAATAATTATTACTAATTAATTTAATAGTGACAGCAGTAATTATTGTTATTATAATAACGATGTATTAATAGTGGTTGGAGAGTAGGAATATAGGAACCAGTAATACACTACCTGTGGTGGTCAATTTTAAATGTATCAGTAGTAAAGGTCATAGAAGAAGTATATCAACAAGTAGAAGTAGTAGAAGAAGTCAAGCATCTACCCGGTAGTAATTAAAGTTGTAATGGAATTACACGTAGATGTAGCAGAAGTGGTATTAGAAGTAAATATAGTAGTAGTGGAAGTTGTAGTAGCAGTAAATGTAGCTGTAGCAGAAGTCATAGTAGGAGTAAATTTAGTAGTAATAGAAATCGGAGTAGAAGTAAATCTAGTAGAAGTCGTAGTAGAAGTAAATCAATTAGTGATACAAGAAGTTGTAGTGGCAGTAAATCTAGTAGAAGTAGAACTTTAAGTAGAAGTAAATCTAGTAGTAGTAGAAGTGCCAGTTAATCTAGTAGAGTAAAAGCTGTAGTTTAAAAAAATCTACTACTAGTAGAATTCATAGTAGAATTAATTTCTAGAGTTAGTAAAAGCTGTAGCACATATAAATGTAGTAGCAGTAGAAGTAAATCTAGAAGTTGTAGTGGCAGTAAATCTAGCAGTAGAAGAAAAAATAAATCAGGTAGTATTAGAAGTCATAGTAGAAGTAAATCTAGTGGTAGTGGAAGTATAAGTCACAATAAAAGTAGATGTAGCTGTTGTAGAAGTCATAGTAGTGGTGTAAACTGGTGATGATGTTGATCGTGCTCGGTGGTATTTCCTGAAAGTGCAATAAGCTCTGAAGCTCATTCTCAGATTTCTCTTTTGATCCAATTAAACACTCGATGAGAAACGATGCCATGTAGGAGGTGTAGGAAATTCAGGGGACATAAATAACACACCCACCTCCAGACTGAGGAAGCCGCCGTCATGGGCCGAGGTGACTCGGGGCGAGGGTTCGAACCACTCGCACGATTTTCCCAGGAGGTTTGTGAGGGCCCGGACGGAGGAGACGGTGAGAGAACCGGAACATCGGGCCAGAATGAGAGCCTGGTCGCTCCACCAGCCCACGTCCATCAGAGCCTGGTACTGCTCTTTATCTACACACACACACACACAGATTTAATTGTACTGGGTTGTTTCATGCAGCCATATCAATGCACCAAGACTGATCAGATTATAATTCTAGGCATCACACTGAGCACAAAACCAAAACAAGGATGCACAAAGAGTTTCTTAGATTCCAAATACAAAAACAACGCATCAAAACAAAATCACGATATGATCATAAATCGATTCTTTCAGCCAATGATACACTCATCTTCAATACTTTAAAATTTGCCACGGTACGATTCAGTTCGATACTGGTTTGTTTTGATGTGATTCAATCTGTTATATTCATTCCATCACAATGCAGACAAAATTAAATTCGACCATTTTATTACTAATAAAGCAGTATGTATAAGCTCATTCTAGCTAATGGAGGGAACAATGAACACCCACAAATTCAGTCTGTCCCCACTAATATCCTCTGCAGTTTTTATGGGTTTTTTTGGGCAATACATACATTTTCAAGCATTTTTAATGTACGCTAAATTATCAAGAACAATCTAATTTACTGACTTTGCAGACAGTATGTATTGTTATTTTAGAGAAAACTTTAACAAAGCTGCTTCATTAACAGAAGAATCTGTTTGCATGAAGACAGATTGAGACTCGGGACGTTCCAATGACACACAGTTCCAATGTCACTCGATACTAAACACGACTATTTGTAGTGTCCCTAGAAAGTGAGCTTCAGAGTAAATACAACACTACAGTTTCTAAGCCGTAGCTCCCACCTCCTCCCCTGAATTATTAAGACGGCTGCCACTCCATAATCACTGTGACTGGTTCACTGTTTTCCAGACAAAGCTACAAGTAGATGAACAATGTTAGTCATTTAGTGTTCTTTAAGTTTTTTTTTTACCATGTTTTCTCTTATGATGTGAATTTTTGCAGATATATTGTCTGGCCCTTACGAAAGTTAAGTGTACAATGCCAGGGCACTACAGAGGGTAGTAAGTCTCCAGCTGTGCGCCGTTGTTCGTGTTTGCTCTGAGCGTGTGTGATGGAAGTAACGTCCTCGTGAAACCTCTTCAGTATTTGGATACTCTACTCACTTTACATGACTAAGTTCTCTTATAACACTATGATGTAAGATTTAAATATTTGCTATTGCTTCAGAATAAACCAGGTGAGAGAAAGATGGAGAGACATGGACAAGTGGGGTTGCATTTTAATAAAGGGTGAAATAAAGTGTCAAGACGAATGTCGGCACATAAGCCTTCTTCCACCAGAACATGATTTGAATAAAGCATCATCTTTTAAAAAAGAAGCAGCTGTCGCCTGGTGGTTACAGAACTGGTCTTGTGATCAGAAGGTCGCCGGTTTGATTCCCAGAGCCGATAGGTCACGACTGAAGTGCCATTGAGCAAGGCACCTAACCTCTAACTGGTCCCCGGGCGCCGTGTCTAGGGCAGCCCACCGTTCCGGGCACGTGTGCTCACTGCCCCCTAGTGTTCACTAGTGTGTATCTGTGTGTGTCAAAGGTTAAAATGTGGAGGATGAATTTCAGTGCACGGTGATGAAAAGAGTATTCTCAATTTAAAAACAAATCCTCCAGCATATATCTCACACTGGTATGTGCTTAATGATTGACTCTGCTCTGCTCTGTCCGAACTATATATGTATTTTAATGGCTTCATTATTAAGAAAATAAACATGCAAGGTCTTTCTTTTTGGACTGTACAGGATGAACCTTGACACGACCTTTAACCCATTATTCTCTTTCATTCCGCTGATGCCTCCTGTTCAGACTTACAACCTCACCTCACCTCACCTCACATACCGTCAGCGAGTGATTCTGTTCTAACAGCTTTCAATACGTATGATCTTGATTTACCTTTGATTTTTTTTCTCTTCTCCAGTGAGGTCTTCCACTCTGGATTGATCTCGTCATAGCCAGGCTACATCAGAGAGAGAGAATAACAAAGAGAGATCAGGGTCGGACGGTGGGGGGACACTTTCTTAACCGCTTATCCGATCCCAGCTATTCGACGGACTCAAGGAACACAGTCTGTCACAGGACACACACAGATTCACCTATGGGGCAATACAGTGTCTCCGATGAACCTGTTTAATACGTTTTTGGACTGTCGGAGGACACCAAAGCTCCCGGAGAAAGACCTCACAGACATGAGGAGAACATGCAAACTCCACTCAGAAAAGACTGGAAGCATACCGCCTGGGTCGGACCTTCTAACAATGATGCGACAGTGCTATGCACCCTGAGCCCCTGTGCAACTCAAATGTACGAGGCAGAAGATTTGGGTTTTATTTCATTTGAATAATGTCAAAGAGATTCAAATGATTTCAAATGGGCCGAAATTGATCCATGAATCCTTTGATTCATCACATGGTCAGAATATTACACCACTGAGATTAAGATTTGTTTTGGTTTGAAAGTGGGTGGAAACAAACACTCATATTCAATCAACACTGTATAAGCCAATCGCTGCTTTTCCACATCATTCTGGCCCTCAAAGTGGCTGCATTCAAAATTCAATTCTTCTTAAAATCATGAATAATTGGTGCACTTTAAATATGTAAAACTAGGAATGCTATTTAGGACGTGGCCTGAAAATATATTATGCACAATGTCCACATGTGTGAAAGCACCAGGTAAAATCAATTAAGTGTAAATATGAATATATAAGTAAATACATTTTTAACAATAATAATACAATTTTATTTATAAGTGCCTTTCAAGACACTCAAGGACACTTTACAATTCAACAAAATCAAAATCAGTGAACATAAAACACTCAATATACTAAAATTGTACAAAGAGACAAACAAAAAAGATGAATATATAATAGAAGACAAGTTACAATACTAAAACTACACCTATTTAAATAAATATATGAACTGCATGTTTGATACTAATTAATACAGTAAACCCCTGATATTTCGTGGGGGTTATGCTGTTAGAGTAACCGCAAATTATGAAAAAATGCTTTTTAAAGTTTAAACCCCAAATGTGCCCCCAAAACACTTCATTTTAAACTCAGTTCAATACATTACCCTTAAAAATGTTACATAGTGCTAGAATCTAAAATACAGATGTTGTACTGTTGTGCCATATATGTACTGCAATTCATGCAAGCATGTTTTCTTCAGTATAAGTCGGGTTAAATACAATAATAATTAAATTTAATAACAATACAGTAAATTGTACGGGTGCTAACTAATACTTCGTCTTTTGGCTGCTCCCGTTAGGGGTCACCACAGCATGTTGCGGTCTGTATTTCCCATTCTAGCACTAGTGTAACATTTTTAAAGTTTAATGTATGAGATGCTCCCCACTTAGCCACCGTCCTCGGGTCCTCACTAATAATGAATGATTCTGATTGAAGAAAATGATGACGAAGATAATGACCGGTTATGATGGAGTGCTGGAGATGTGTCACAGGGCAGCAGTCAATCAGCAGCCAAGAGAAATGAACCACGCTCTCGGATTGGCTACTTCAAAAACTCGATTTTCTCCACGGTTTTCCTCTATGGTTGCTTTTATAAATAAATTTAGCTGAATTTAAGTTGACATTTATGATACAAAATTAACCCAAAGTGGGGGACGTGCTTTGGAGCCATGGCAGCTTATGCAAGGCAAATGAACTAGTGATAGGAATTACGGCTTTTTGAGGGGAGCCGGAGCTCCGTTAGTGTTAAAAATTAAATCATGGCTCTTCATTCTTTTTACAGGCAGTGGGGGCGGTAATTATTAACATCTGGAACAGAAGAGACACTTTGCAAAACCTTTGTGTGCAATAGACAAACAGTGGTTGCTCGGCATTAAGTTTGTTCGTGTTTGTTTCTGATTTAAAACGTTAGTGCCATGAAGAATCAGATTTAACATAATCAAACTACTTTATTCCTCACTTATTAATTCCAGTTCGGCATGGGAGTAAAAAATGTGTACGTGTCCATTGTTTGAAAGGGGGTGCGAAAATATTTTCACCTACAAAAGGGGGGCACAGCAAGAAAAAAATGGGGAAACACTGCTATAACCCATAACCCGTAAAAAAAAATGACGGAGGATATTTGTTGTTTCCACAAAATTGCTATTAGAAGTTTGGTTCTGAGGAAAAATCCTTACTGTACAACATCATAACTAATCACCAACCGAATTAAATCAAATCGTAAGTCCATCTGTGTAACATTCTCTCTT
>JAYDZG010000005.1:6587825-6603038 GCA_034509265.1 Microcambeva bendego | reverse complement strand
CTATTGGGCACATCAGCACCAAGAGTCTGAACTCCCTGGTTAAAAATATAGGTGTTATAATCACAACACCTGGGATATTTGGTTTACTTTTTTTTTCATTGAACCCCACATGACAAACATATGACAAATAAAGGTGTTCTAATACTATTGTGAAGCAACTAATTCACTGCCAATATTACAACAAATATTTTCTTAGATCATGACATTCCTCTCACTCACTCGTTGTCTGTTTGTGGCAAGCCGCAGCCTAGTGGTTAAAGGTACTGGACTAGAAACCTGAAGGTTGCTGATTCAAACCTCACTACTGCTGTTGGGCCCCTGGGCATGGGCCTTAACCATAATAGCTCAGACTGTATACTCTAAAGTAAGCTGTTTTAGATAAAAGCGTCTGCTAAATGCTGAAAATGTAAATGTTTTATTGTCTGTCTTTTTCCTGGTCAAGCTCATGGAGGTTCTGATTCATAGGCTTACTTTAATGTGTTAACTTTGCATTAAGTACAATCAGAACAAATTGGGGTGCTTTGTGCCAGCCCAGCCTTCCTTCTCACACATCGCAAATGTTCTTTACCGAATATGATCAGCTTTCCACAGATCCTCTCTATAATCCCATGAAAATCCTTCCAAGTATAGTGAAGGCTGTTATATTCACAAAGAGGGGCAACTCTATATACATACCCAAGGGTTTAAATGGGATGTCCAGGTCAGGCACCCACATACTTGTGGTCATATAGATGTGTGGTTGAGCGATTAGGTGAATTAACAGCAAAGCATGATGGATGATGAATGAAAAAATAAATGAATGTGGGTTTAAAAGCATTCCAGTTCTTTGATGTACTCTTCTGTTCTACTTCAGCTATGTAAAACATGACTTCTCCCGCAGGCATAACGTTTTAAAAGTAAATCAAACTGTCAGTCTACAATCCAGGTAAAGGTGCACTGTACATACACATTCACATACACAGTACAGATGGGAATTGATTTTTCAAAACTATGGAACTCTTTTTCCAAGAACTTGGTCCCTCTGTGCTGCATCTACTAGGAAGTACTGTGTGTCCAATGTAATTTGAAACTGCAAGGATTCATTACCATTCAATCTAAAGAGAAGTAATTAAGTTGTGTGTTGATATTGAGCAGTAAGGTCTGGCTGGCAGTTGGAGTTCTGTTTCATTTTGATTTGGATCGATGCCAGTCAAGTGACATCTAATCAATTCTTCTTTCATAAAAAAGTGCATTCAAATTGTCTGTGTCAATGTGAAATTAGGATTATGTATACGTCTTTTTATGTCTCCTTCTGTCCCAGCATTTTTTGAAATATGGTTAACTGGCTGATCACTCTTTGTTTTATTGGTAAAAAGGTTAAAGATCCTCCATTGTGGTGTTGACAGCAAAAAAGAAAGTCAGATAAAGAGGGCGGAGAAGAGGGTGGGGGTCCTTGTAAACGCTGCATTTTTAAACTGCACCCACATTAAACCAAATACTGAGAATTTACTTAATGAGAGGTCTCCCTCCCTTCCAGTCTCTCTCTCGTGCTCACTCTCTCTGTCGTTTCCATGCCCATGGGTGATATTGTTGAATCGTCTTTGATCTAGAGCCAAAACCTACAAAGAACACACCAGAGACAAGAGAATGAAGAAAAAGAGAGGGTTGAGGAGAGGAAGGAGAAGGAGGTGGAGGCATTTCAGTTACACTAAGTCTTTAAAAGACTTCTTCCCCGAGGGAGCATGGTCGTCCAGAGCCTTCGGTAGAACGGAGACACCAGTGTGATTCAGTATTAGGCAGCTGTTTGAATAAAACCACAGCAACTGTTCTGTGATTCATTACTCTCCGAGCAGTCAGAGGCGATTAGGGATTAGATTGGATCTGATATCATTATCTACATGAAGCTGAAATTAGGTAAACGAGGCAGTGACGTTGGTCTAACCGTTTTTTTGTTTTTTTTGTTGTTGTTGTCAAACAGTCAACAACAAAAATGTATGTACTAAATATGGCCGGAGATTTAGTTGACACCTCAAATAGTATGCTTTAATTTTTTTTTAAACCTGGGATGAATTGAAACATCAATTGTAACTGGTAATTTTTACCAGACATGATCGGTGCCGAATCTCAAGAATCACTGGTCACACATGGGCTTAAACACATACACACTCTATAATAAGTAAAGATCGTTGGACTGTGTTCTCACAGTTCTTTGTGAAGTGGTCAACCATCATAGCTAATTTTCTTATTTTGCACTATCCCAACTTTTTTGGAATGTTACTGATTTAAAATTTTAAATTAGCTTATATTAACAAGAGTAAAACATTTCTTAGTTTAGTCTTAATTTAATAATAAATTGAATAGTGCACACTTTACTATTTACTATGGCTAAGATTTTTCTGACACCCCAAATAATATGCTTTCAACTTCTGATCTGCTAGTATGCAACTACTGCAAGTCAGACCTTTAACCAGCACATTGTTGGTGCCTAATCTCAAACCTAACATGAAACTCAGTAGGCTCAAATTCCCACACATACACACTTTGATATCTTGTTAAAAGCCTTATCTGTCAGAAAGGAGACTGTTATAACTGCAGCTCCATATTAATGCCAATGGTTTTAAAGTTTGTTCATGATTGTCCATGATTGTTTGATATAAACTTGTGAACTGATAAAAGTCATGTAATGTTTGCCCATGTCCAACTTTTTTTTTTCCTAACCGTTTATCCAAACACTGTCGTGGAGGAGTACTGGATTCTATCCCAGCTTTTCGAAGGGCACAAGGCATACAGAAACACCCTTGATGGGACACCAGTCCATCAGGGAAACTTATATTAACAAAAGTAAAGCATTTCTCTTTATTTGTGCCGATGTTCATAAGAAAATGTGCAATACTTGTCACATTATCACTTTATGATCACTTAATGATTTAAAATTTCATTTTTATTTATTTTTGTACCATACACCACTGCACCTCCCTGCACTTTAATTCACTCATTCTTACCAGCTGTGCTATGCAGCCACTGTTGGGCCCTCGAGCAAGGGCCTTACACTCTATGGTCCAGTGTGCCATACTATGGCTTACCCTGCACTCTAACCCCAGTTTCCAAATAATGAGGGAAATGCAAATAAAGGATATTTAAAGGATTTTTATTCATTCACTCAGTTCTTGCTTTAAAAATCTGTCTATCTTTCTTAAATATATTTTGAAGATATTCTTATATCTTAATGATATTCTAATATGTTAAATATATTCTTATAATTTAAATATATTCTTAATATCAAGTTTATTTTGTATTTTACTTACTAAATCAATTTAAACAGTGGTGACATGGTGATTCTGCTCGACACCTGTAAGAAGTTTGACCCTCTTTTTTTCCTGTGATCCTTCAGGCTTCCTTAAGGTAGTCCTTGCACCCACTTTAGGTCAAGAGGTTACTCTAAATTACACCTAGGTGTGAGTGAGTGAGTACATATGAAAGCATAAGATGCCTTTTGGTGGAACATCACCCCGTCCAGATGTATTCAGTCTTGTGCAAGGCTTTCCCAGACAGGCTCAAGTCTTACCGCTACTAGGAACAGAACAAATTGGCTAATCAAGTTGAATTAATGATAAACCATTACCCAGTCCTACTGTAAAACCCCAAAATTTGAATTCAAGCTCAGTGAGACCCCTGAACAAAGATTCCACCTCTGATCCACTCATTATGTCTTGTCATAGCTGCCGAGTCTTCTTTGAGGTGTTGAAAAGGCTGATTTAGCACTGAAAGATCATTTCTTTACGGTCTAACCCGCCTCATCATTCTCTGTCGGGAGGGTGACCCTAAACCCAGCGTGAACTCTGATCTCAGCCCTGTACCTTTTTTTAGATACCTTTTTAGAGTACTAGAAACCAGCCCACGGGGAAAGGTTCACACTCATCCATCTGGTGATGTACTTCTGAAATCCATCTGTTTAGCTATCTGTATTTTCCCAAAGGTTTCTAAGGCCTTTTTTACGTGCTCACCAGAGAATCTCTCATTCACTATAAATAGGGTATAGTGGATTACACAGGATGACTAATAATGACTAGTGATTAATAAAAAACTGGATATACCACTTACTTTTGCCATCTCCAGTTTATTCAGTTTTTTAAGTATAAAAAAAAGAATTTATATTTTTTGGCAATTCCAGTGACACTGTTAACTATGCATTTATTTCAAAATAAGAATATCCACTGATTGACAAATGAATAAAAATGAAATACAATGTACAAGAATTCAACTTATACACCTTCTTGTATTATAAACAATCAATTACTTGTTTTGATTGGTCACAGAACAAAATAAAAAAAGGCTTTGAGGAAAAACAAGTTTGTTGATAACTTAACATTGAATGGTGACACCATGACCATTGGGTTTTAAGTAATATTTAAGAAATATTGACTAATTATTATTAATAAACAGGAAATGGCATTTGTACCTGGACTTAAAAAAGAAGAAACATGTCATGTTTCACTATTGTCATGTTAAACTTTACAGTGGATGTGTTCAATACATTTTAATTATGTGGCTATAATTATGTGAATTATTTTACACTGGCAACATTGCATAGCTGAGTATGGAATATAGACTCAATCTGAAAATATGTGACACAATCAAGAAACTGAAGTTAAAGAGAAATTAGCTTTTACAGGAATACAGTGATCCCAAACACATTAATGAAGTGAAATGAACATCAAACTTTAAGAATATTTGTCCCCTACAACATGTAGATAAAGAAATGAATGAATTGGTTAAAGATGTACAATAATTCAATCTTATTTTACACAGTTTATAGTATACTTAATAATCACTCTCTTGTCTTGGTAAGAACAAAATATTGAAGAATTAGTTTGAGAATAAACAAGTAAAATTTGTTAAGAACCTAACCTTGAATGGTGATGTTTGGCTTTCAGGTTAAAACAATTCCAGCCAATGGAATGCAATCAGAAAGCATTACCCAGATTGTGTAATTGTTTGGATTATGTTACTGATTATATGTTTAATCAGGATTTTCTGTAATCTGAAACAACTTTCAAAGTGACCTTCTTAACCCTGCTCACTGACCTGTTCTCTACCTCATTCCTGCCAAGGTAGTGAACTGCTATTCTCCCTTAGCTAATTCACTGTCGTCTTTCAGCATTCTCAGAGCTCTTTATTATTCGTCTGTCCCGAACGAAGTGTCACCGTCTGAATTCGATCCCTCCAGCTGTCAGTCAATGGATCAAGCTAAATTCATGTAAACCTTCAGTTGAAACCAGTCTGTTGAACACACAGCTCTTGACTTAGACAAGAAATGATGTTTCATCAACTTAAACTGATTTGTAAAATTAAAGAAAAGCGTCAATTAACATTTTATTTAAACAAAGAAGAAGCTTTGTGAGTATACATACAGCTTGTCAAAAAGCTCTGAAGTTGTTTAATGTTTTGAGAAATTTACATTTTATATTGTAGTTAAATGAACAAGCTTCACACGCCTAAGCCAGTTAAACTTTTAGGTCTAAGTTTTTTTCCTGTGTGCCTGCACAAATATGATTAAAGATTAAAGATTCCTCCTGAGTTTACCCTACCTGTGACCTCATCATAAAAGTAAATATTTAAAGTAAACATATTTAGATTTGATGTAGAGTGCTTTAGTAAATGTAGAAGCCTTTGGCCAACATTTTTCAAGTTATGCTTGGTAGAGAAATAGATAAATAGATCAGGCCAGTTGTAGTTTTATATCAAAAGGTAACAGGCTCAAGTCCCACTGCTGGCAGGTGGCCACTGTCGGGCTCTTAAGCAAGGGTGAAAATGTTAATGTAAAACCTTGGCAACATCTATTATTATTTGGGATTGTGTGGCAGCAAGTTTAACAGGAAATATCTCACTGGTCGAAATTCCTCCAAATTGAATAATTATGTAACCAAATATAACGCAATGACACTGAATGTTGAATAATGTCAAGAAAAGCTTCTGGTTGACCCATTCATTCACTATGACAATCTCTGAGATTTATGTTATTGTGAATGAAAAAAGGTCAAGAAGGTTCTAGATATTTTTCTAGCACACCAGTGCTGGGATTCTGAATTTCAAGAATTCAAATATTACTGCAATTTGTGTACGGCCCTTACCAATTACTGCAAGGCTATGGACCTGTCCATGAAGGTATGACTAGTTTGCTTTGGCCAGCACAAAACCCTAACTTCAGCTGTACTGAACAACCCTGGGATGAATTGGGACTTTGACCACAAGCCAGGCTATCCAGCCGTACAAACTTTAAAATCTTGTGGACATTCGTTGTTGACCTTTCAAGTATGGGGTCTCTGAATATTTTACACAGACAAAATGTCCATTATTTGACTTTCAAATATCATATTTTCATCCACAAACACTCAAACAGTATGGACAACTTAATACCCGGGCTCTGATTTCACCTATAACCTACAAGAAGCTTCTTCGTCTGGCTGTGTCAGAATTGAAAGGGTCGCCTGGCGCCGGATAGTGAACAGCTGTGTCTGCTCCCTAAACAGCAGCTCCTCTACCTCACTCGGCAGCAAGTAGCCATCGCTAATGCTAACTTTAAAGTCATGTTGACCCCATGGGGTTAGCTGATAATTCCACTTGGAGGGTTGGGTGGGGGTATAAGGAAGAAAAGATGAAAATAAGAGACTAATCTAAGTATTCAATCACATGTAGGAATTTAAAATATTTAGGTGTACTGTTACTGTTGGTGTCCACAGCTCCAGCAATCCATGTTTTACACCTATGTTGGTTATGTTATTCCAAGAGATGCATGGTTTCCTTCAGGTACTTTAGTTTCTTGAAAGCATACCAATCGGTGGATGGGACTTTTTCCTAGATTAGAGTGAGTTTGTAATTTAAAAAAACAATATATCAACATTAAAAATATTATTTCGTTGTTTTAATATACTGTATAAAACAAAAACTTTTTTCTGAGCATCAATATGATTCCTGAATCAGATCCCTTCTTTTAAATTTGATTCGGAAATAACCATTCTCAAACTCAAGCACAGCAAGAAGATCCTGGGTTTGAACCCCGGGTGGGGTGATCTGGGTCCTTTCTGCGTAGAGTTTGCAGTTCTCCCCATGTCTGCGTGGGTTGGTTCTCCGGTTTCCTATACCAGACCAAAGACATGCTACCAGGTTAATTTAAAACTGGCATATCTGCAAAATCTATAGCACATTTGAATGTGAGTGAAGTGGCAGCAAATCCACTTAAACCAAGACCAGGATGACAAAGTTAGTAAAAACAATCAGTACCTATTGCCAATGTGTGAGGTTATGTGGTTTGTGCAACTTCTAGGATGGGACCTTCACCCACTGGAACCATGATCAGGATGAAGCATGATAAAAAGCTTGATAAAACATTTCCATTTTGAGAATTTTGCAGACACTTTAATAAAAAGTGACTTACAGAAGTGAGAGAGTGTACGTTCCAAGCAATTGAGGGTTAAGGGCTTTGCCGTAGCCTAGTGGTTATGGTACAGGTCTAGTAATATGAGTGTTGCTGGTTCAAACCTCACTGCCGTTGGGCAAGGCCCTTAACCTTCATTGCTCAGACTGTACTGTAAGTCGCTTTGGATAAAGGAGTCTGCTAAATGCTGAAAACTATCGACATTTGGATTACCAGTCAAGTACCTTAACCACTAAGCCATAACTGTTGCACTGGCCATGTACTGGAAGTAATGAAATGAGCTATAGTGGAATGTGAGGACGTCAGCAGTAATTACAGAGACTTTGACGAAAGCAATTATGAATTTGCACAATATATACAACTAGTCATATGTTCTCTGTGTATGAAGGTGATAAATGGTATGCTGACTGAGCAAGCAGACTTAGTGAAAGGATATTAGCACTGATGACTCAGGAAGCAATTAACTTATGCAAGACTGTCAAACCCTGTTTAGGTTACCCAATCTGAAGGAAAGAGCATTCCAAGTCAATGGAATTCAATCTTTCTTCTCTTTCTTCTTGTTTTCACTTGGTCTGGATGGGTGACGCCAACTGAGCGTCTAATATAGATTAAATAAAATGATAATTATTGGATTATATAGAGTATTAAGCTTTTTTTTTTAACCCTGTCACTTTTTTGTCTGCAGAATGCCATCGATTTCCAGTGGTAACTAATTTACGTTATTTCTGAATATAATCTCCTTTCAAAGATAATATTTTGCGGTTCATGTTGTTCTTTCTGCTCCTAAAATTGAAGCTTTTATTTATTCCATTAAAAATCAATAAAAGCATTGCTAATTGAATAAACAGTTGTGTTTTATTCAACAATAAGTGCAATGCAATATTAAGCCAACATAACTTTTTTTTTTGGCCCGTGGCCCTTCACTGAGATTAACTTTTGGCCCCTTATAAAGAATTATTTGTGCACCCCTGGCAAAGTGTATTCTTTTTTAAAGGTCTTTGTAGGACTTGCTGTCACTGTAAATGAAAGAAGTGGACACTGGCTTGGCATGTACATGCTTGTGACCCTTGTTGGCCAGTGTGACTAAACCAATTGCCCTTATTTAAGTGAGAATTTGTATTTCGACATCTGTCTGAGGTATCAAGTGCATATCACTGCCCATCATTTTCAAATAAAAACTTCCATCACATATGAAGGTATCTGTATGTGGTTTTGTGCTGAGTTCATGTGCTACTGTGCTTAGTGAATTATTACTGGCATTCAGAGTTTCTTTTGAAAGAATTACCGCTCTGGGCTGGCTTTGTTGACAGTGTAAACAGTGCAGACCTAAACAGACTGAGAGTCGCAGCTGGAACGGGCTTTATTTGAACACACACAGTCATACACACACGCACAAACATGCCACCATAATTACAAAGAAAACTTAGCAGACTGTCTATCTCGAGGGCTGCCTAGCAAACAAACAATCGCAGGGTCGCACATAAAGCATGACCATACGAACCCTGCCGCAGTGTGGTTTCAGTCTGTCTGAACGTGTGTGGGATCGGGGCGTGTTCAGGGCCTGTTGACCACTGACTAATTTTGACAAAAACATTTCTTTAGACTTTGAAACTGTAACCAGTACTGAAACTAGTACAACATTTCTGTGACAATAAAACATCAATTTAAATGTTCTGTTTCAATAATGATGTACCATTTAACCTGTACTCCAGATAAAAACATTAATAATGAAAAAATCAATTGATTAATATAATGTGACATAAAGTACAGAACAGAAACCATGACAAGAACAGTGAGATTAACTTATTATTCATTCCTTCATTAATTCATTCATTCACTGTTTAATTAGATTGGTCCTATTCAGGGTCACTTTGTGTAGAGCAAAAAATATACATGTAAAACTATACTGTATTGCAAAAACATTTCATAACTTGTTATGTAGTGATGGGTTTGGAAATTCCTTTTCTGTTGGGTTTGTATTAATTTTAAGGTTTTATGATATTTTAGGTATAGGGCTTGGTAATAACTTAGAAATGTAGGTTGGTATTAACTTATTGATGTGGCTGGGTACTAACAGTGATGACTATGATAACTCATGGGTTTTGACCGAGAGTGATGGGGTTGATTACTTAGTGACGAGGTTTGAGTAATACATGTTATTGATGGGCATTGGTCAAAACAGTGTTGGTTTTGGATAACTCAGTGATTGGTTTAGGTAATTAGTTGGTGATGGGTTTGGTTATAACTTTGTAAGATGTTTTGGTAATAAATTAAAGATGGTGTTTAGGTAATAACTAAGTGATGGGTTTAATAATAATTTAGTGATGGATAACTTAGTGATAGGGTTTAGTAATTAGTTAATGATGGATTTTGTTGATTATTATTATTATATAGATCTTAGTGATGGGGTTTAGTATTAATTTCAAACTTTTGCTTAAACTTTTGCTAATATGGCCAGCCGTAGCCTAGTGGTTAGGGTAGAGGACTAGTAATCAAAAGGTTGCCAGTTCAAGCCCCACCACTGCTAGGTTGCCACTGTTGGGCCCTTGAGCAATGCCCTTAACCCTCATTGCTCAGACTGTATATTGTATTTTTACTGTAAGTCACTTTGGATAAAGGTGTCTGCTAAATGCTGAAAATATAAATGTAATAACTCAGTGATGGCTTAGTTATAACTTAGGGATGGACTTGGGTAATAACTTAGTAATGTGGTTTGGTTGACAACTTATTTATGGGATTGCCAATAATAATAGTGATAGTGTATATTAACGTCCGTTAGTGATGGGTTTGGAGTTTGGACAAAACCGTGATAAGATTTTCTCATAACTTCTCACAAGGGATGAGTAAATATCTTAGTGATAGGGAAAGGGATAGAGTCTCTGGTGGTTCCAGTTTCTTAAGTAAATGAACAGACTAATGTCTCTTGCATTAGAGGTGGTGCTGTCTCTGACAGGGTTGATGGTTTGAAATGATGGAAATCTCTTCCCGGCATCACGCTTAAGGGAATCAGACATGGCTGGGTGTGTTCTTGTGTAAGTTATGTGTGTCAGTCAGGCTGAGAATATAATTGGTGTTAAAATGGCTAGCTTACGCCCAGACTAATACTTGAGAAATTCTAATCTCCATTTGTACCCCCGACACCCCCCTCCCTCCTAAAATATCAACCACCCCTTCTCTCCTGCTGGGTTTGTCCTTGACTAAGTTTAGTGGCAATCAGTCCAGATGATAATTAGCTTTCCTCCTGTGAGACTGCTAATGCATGAGAGCCACACACACACACACACACACACACACACACACAAACACTTAAACCTGTCCTGCAGGTAGTTCGTTACAGAGCCATTTATCTGGTTTGTCCTGCTTTCCAGACAAGAGCAGCTGAACAAGACTTGCAGTGACAAGCTGTATTTGCTAACGGCTAAGACACATCTTACGTAACTTTCAGCACACAAAGCACTCCGACAGTCATAAGGCTTTGGCTCCAGACTCTATGAGAAAAATACTATGGACCTAAAAGTACCATTCAAACTGCAGGACAAATGGCTGAACCCTGTAATTTCTCCTCTTATGGGTCAGAGTTTTGTATTAGTTCAGCATTATAAGAGTTGGAATAGCTTTTTCTCTTACTATATAATATATACTAAGTAGATACAAGTATACACTTGTATTACTTCAAAAGAAATACCATTATCATTGTAGCTCTATTGACTTCTCTCAATGAATGTCAAAAGGCCCCAATCTAATCACTTCTATTTAAAATGCATCACTTTTAGATGCCTGTACTGCCAGCCAGAGAGCCTTGCCACAACTTGAGATCCACACTTTGTCCCATGTGTATCCAGTACTCATGTCACATGATGATTAGCTTCAGTTTATTACCCAATAGAATCACTTCTATTAAAACTGTAACAAGTCTACGCTGGGTGTGTGGAGCCAGGCTACCACCCACCCCTCTTGAAACCTATACTACCGTCCGGGAGAAATTCTATTGGAGAATCTAGGTAGAGACACTATGTCCTATGTGTATTCTCCACCTCTAATTGACCAGGCAGCAGGGGCTACCGTTCCATTGGCAATAAAGAGAAACCTTATCCAACCTTGTGGTAGTGGGCTATATAGGCCTTTACATTGGGCAGCCAACCTAAATATATGAAATATATGAAATCATCATCCGGTTTCCAACAATTCACCTTGAAGACATCTGCAAAGTGTCTAGCTTAGCTGCTTTCTCTAGCAGGAAATGCCTCAATGTACACAAATCATTCCTAATTTGTGACAAGTCACACACGAAGGTGCCTGCATGGTTCTGATCGCAGGAACTAAACGAAAAGTCCCTACAGGCGGTCGACCTAATCCCTTCAAATCACACTGATTGATTACCGAGTGTCACTCACTCAAATCCCTCACATTAACGCACACCCACCTTCCCAAACCCACACATACCTGAGCACACACAGATCAAGTCAAAGGTTAATCATTTCCCTTTTTAAATTCCTTTAGCCTGACTGAAAAGTATTGATTGTGGTATTTCCAAGGCTCCTTTTACCAACTTTTACTACTTGGGTGCAATGTCAAAGCGACTGATCCAAGTAGCCTCGTGAATCAGCCGGGTTCAAAAACCTAATCCCAAAGATAGCTTGGATTTCAAATACTATGGTAGGCTGGACACATATACATATAATGTGTACAATGAAATTCTTCTTATTTAAGTTTGTTTGGAAGCTGGGGAGGGAGTGCAGTCAGCCATAATGTGGCGCTTTTGGAGCAGACCAGAATAAGGGCTCTGTTCAAGGGCCCAACAGTTACTTCATGGGAAAGCTGGGATTCAAACTCTCAGCATTTCAGTCAACAGTCCCAAGCTCTACGGTGGGGGTGGGAGGAGTAGTAATTGGTCATGTCTGAAAGAGAAAAGAGTGATCTTATAATCCAGATTTAGTTCCATTTAATTTCCACTGTTTTGGACACTCGAAGAAGCTTTTGGGGGAAGAAGGGAAAATGCATTACAAAAGAAGGTGACTGTAGAAAAGGGATTTCATGTGTATTTGAAATTCTTAATAAAAGAAGAGTTTAAAAAAGTGTGGCAATCCTCGTACAACTGTTCGGCCCCTGAGCAAGATAGTTAACATTATATGGCTTGAATGGTATTTCGACCCAACATGAAATCATGTAAAATATGGTGTTGGTAACCTCAGTATGCCAAATTCCTCACATCCAAGGACTGAGAAGATTTTTGTCAGTTCAATTCGGATAAAAGTTTCTGCAAAATGGAGTATATGTACTCTCACCAGTCATACCACACATTAATCACAAAGCACATCGTAAAGCTCCCAAAAATGCAATGCATATCTAAATCTGCATACATTAGAACCTACATTTAGCAGGTCTGTTAATGAAACATTGTGTTACGTAAGGTTTAAAAGTCTGAGATGTTTGGCAGCCTGTGAACGCTGCAGTTTTTCACAGCGAGTAGAGCGAGCCAGCGCAGTAGCACATGTGGAAATGCTTTCAGCATCACCTTTAACGATCCCGCTGGCAGATGAGTGAACGAAGGGGAGGGAGCGGACGAAAGAATGAAGTCTGCCAAGAAATACAGTTCTCTCAGCTGTTTCCCTCAGTCTCCCATGCCAGCACGCCTGCTAGTGCTGGCTCTCCCTCTCTCTGATCCGCACATCTGTCCCTTAGATCAAGGGGTGGCGCTTGAGGACCCCGCGCTATGTGTAACAGCTCTTTATTGCCCATGTAAATCGCTGGAATGTCCTTATAACAGCCATGGGAGTGTTGGTGCTTCTCAAAGGCCCTGATTATGTATCACACACGGTGCGGATTCTGGATAGAGCCACTCTGTGTGTGTGGGGGCGACACGGCTGGAATCCTTGAACAGAAATGTAATAAAATGGTTATATTACTTGCATCTATATCTATTTTTGGATCATTTAAATGGAATAATGGAGTTAACCATTTGCCCCAAGATTGCTTAATAATGAAGTAACCATGTGAAACCTTTATAACTGATAATTAAACATTTTTCTTTGCAGTTTGTTTTCATTTACAACTTTTTTACTTTAGTTGCATAAACTCCATGCAGTCAATCGGCCACAATTGGGCTCTTGAGCAAAGCGCTTAACCCAGCCTATACGATGTCTGACCCTATGCTCTGACCCCAGCTTCCAAACAAGCTTTGATATATATATATATTTGATATATATATATATATATATATATATTTCCTTTTCTGGTTAGGTTTATTAAAACACAAGGAGAACATGTTAAACATATTTAGAGAGTGCGAGACTCACACATCCCCCTCAGACACGTGTGCAGTAGCCGACTGCATCTTTTCACCTGAGAGAAAGGAGTTAATATGCAGATCAGCTTTGTGTACGGACAGCCACACCCTTCCGTGTTATCCCTCAACCACCCCGAATCAGCCAGCAGAGGTCATAATTCACTCAGTTATGAGGAGTCAGTTATCTGACTTTTACACCTTAAACAACAGCCAGTCGTTTTTCATGTAAGTGTCCAGCCAGAGTTTTGAGCTGATTAGTTCAGCTCTGATGTAGTACTAGTGTTTAAAAGTCTCTTTAATACAGTTTTCTAAGCATACAGTTGTGTGTGGGCTGTGTCAACAAACAGGTTGTGTTAAAAAACGTTGTGAGCTCCCTTACTGCCTTACTGCCTACACAGGGAACTAGTACATTAGATTCTAATAACATGTTGCCTTATAAGGCAGGTTAATCAAACACGCTAATTATTGATTAAATCAGGTTTCAGTTAGCAAACTAATGCAGTTAATGTCATGGCATTCAAAGTACCCTTGCGTGCCAAAAAGAAATTTGCATACAAAGAAATACACTAATACAAATTAATTAATTTATTTACAGTGAAAAATAACTCTTCTTTGCCCCGCATCATTCACCATGTTTGTTTATTTTTTATTTTTTTGAGAGAAGCCATCTCGCAATTAGTGCTGGCAGGGTTGCCAAATCGAAGCCATGTTTTCCTTTTTATTCATGCGATGACATGAGATTGGCTTTGACAAAGATGAATTCTTTGAAATCTTGAATCCCAATGCTGACTGCCAAAATGACATTAAAAATGACGATTAGTGATAATTATTCAGTTCATTTCAGTTCATTTTCTTTAATCTCTTATCCTAATTAGGGTTGGGGAGGGGTGCTGGAGCCAATCCCAACTCTTCAACGGGCGCAAGGAACAGGGTAACACCGTGGATGGGGCGCCAGTCCATCACAGGTACCTACAGGATAATTCAGTCTCTCCAATTGACCCCGTAGCATGTCTAGGACTGTGGGAGGAAACCGGAGTACCCGGAGGAAACCCATGCGGACACAGGGAGAACATGCAAACTCTGCACAGAAAAGGCAGAGATCGCCCCACCTGGGGATCGAATCCAGGACCTTCGTGCTGTGAGGCGACAGTGCTACACACTAAGTTACAGTGCCACCATTGACAATTATTCATTTAAAAAATATTTAATGTTCTTTTTGTAAAGTTTAATATTACTTCAGTTGCACTAAAATTTGTTTCACTGTGTTTTTGTTTAGTTGACATAAGACATAAGAAGGATAAAGGACTCAAAAAGCCTAAGATTTTCAGGATTTATCAATAATGGCTCTTATTGTAGCTGTGGCAGGGGTTTCAGCCTGCTTAACAAATGGGGTTAAGACCCTGAAAAGTTTGGGAACCATTGACCTAAATTATTTAATGTTAAGGATGTTCTGATGCTCCCGATTATTAATAAATGAAGTGACAATGAACTAATAAATATTCTAGTTCTATTT
>JAYDZG010000005.1:6553903-6567254 GCA_034509265.1 Microcambeva bendego | reverse complement strand
GGATACCTGCGGTTTATAATCCGGTGCGGCCTATACAAGTACAAAATTGATTTTCTTTCTAAAATTAGAGCGTGCGGTTTATAGGCCGGAATTTACGGTAAGTCATATAGAATAAAAACATCTGTTAAATGATGAAAATGTAAAGGTATATATATGCTCATTATATTGGAATGTGAAGCCCAACAAGCTCATGATCATGTTTCTGTGTACTTTTAGCCACATTCTGCCATAGTTGTTGTTACATTGTCATAGTAGAAGGCAGCTGGTTGTGTGGGCGTTATGCTCACCAAGGTTCTGAGGATTAAGGATAAACCTTGCTTCCTGCCACTGTGAAAGTAGCTCCTTCCTGCCTGCAACATCTGACCCGGAAATACAATTCTCAACTTAAAGCCATTTTATTGGGAAACAAATTTTAATAAAATAAAATACATTTAAAAAACCCTCTTACTGACCAGGAGGCATTGAAGAAAGAACACACTCATTGTTTAAATGCCTGACAGGCAGTGGTTTATACTGTATAATTGAATCTGGCCTGTAATTAACAGTGTCCCTTATGTTGAGTGTCTTGTGATGCTGGGTCTAATTTGAAATGGGGTGTCTGGCTATTTCTTTTTTTTTGTCCAAAAGGTCTATTGACACCCTTGGGTCTGTATTCAGCTTATGGTACACAAAGAATCCTATGAGCACTGTGCTCCATATTAATTTAATACAAAGCCAGGCCGATATAGAATTGCCAAAATTAGACTCCAAAACTTAACCACCGCACACAACAATGACATTTTATGTGTATGACTGAGAAGCCAGTGTTGATATCATAATGGTTTCCAGTTGGAACTCCAGACCCAGGAACATCAGTTTACTCACATGATCCTCATGAGAATACATATTTTTCCTTTGGGCGGATTCCGTTCCAGACATGACAAACACATCACTGTCCTGCAATCAGCTCATACACAGAGGTTTGTGTGATCTATAAAAGGAAGTAGAAAAAATCATGAGCGCATTCAATAGCTGGTCACACTCTTGACTTTTACATGATTAATGGCTTTTTTTACAGTAATGAATGCAATTTCAGCCTTTAAGGTCAGTCGCTCTTTTCCTGTTATTTCTTCCTTCCTTTGCCACTAATTCCTAGTCTTCCGACTCACTTCCTCTCGTTCACATTTTCCAGGTATAAATGTCTTTATTTCTTGGTATAGAGGAAGATGCTTCCTCTATACTCAGAACAGCGCTGTAAGAAGAGTTTCCTTCTTCATAATTGTCCACTAATAGATGGAAAGTGAGAGAGAGGAAAATGCCACTTCATGTGCATTTATTTGTTTATTTATTTACTGTATTTCATCCCAATTACATTCTGCTTCCACTACTGCTCCTGACTGAGGAGATCCGTGACTATCACGCTGTTCCTTCAACATGTGTGCATTAGTCAACATATGGGGTCTTGAAAGGCTAAAATAATTATTCAATGCTTCATTACTGTACAGTACTTTTCTGTATATCCAAGATAGTTTGGAAGCATTGTACAGGGTTAAGGGCTTGATCAAGTGCCTACCAGTGGCTGCATAGCAGAGGCTAGATTTGAACCCGACAATCTTGCGTTTGATAGCAAAAAGCACCGCCTAGGCTATGACTGTCCCATCTACATACAAAATCAACACCTGCCATTGCGTGGGGTGCATCAGTGCCAACGGCCATGGTGTGAGAATAATATTGATGGCAGAGACCTCTGTCAAAAATTTTAGAATGCTTTTGTAGCTTTGTAGACACAATGTGTGTGCTTGAATGGCCGGCCTGCAGTCCAGAAATGTGTTCTAATCATAGAGCATGGTACAACATGATGAGGGGACTTAGACACCAGTGACCACAGACTGTTAAGTCTTGTATCAGTAGTCCCAACAATTCTAGCATCTTCAGTTCCTAAACCTTTACAAGTTAAAGTTTCAAGAGAATTAACAACCCAGATTCTTGAATTCATTCAACAAAGTGTTCCAAAGTCTCAATTGCATTGTTGTATATTGCATAATATTAGAGGATTCTAATAACACATCAAGTCAAGTCATTTTTTATATAGTGCTTTTTACAATATACATTGTCTCAAAACAGCTTTACAGAGTTTGGACCACCCGACCAACACACCTGTTACATAGAGGCTTAATACAGGAAGAAGCCTTGAGAGAAACTCAACGGGGACCCATGCTTCACGGACATCAAGAAAAGCATAATTAGACACACTACTTAGACAGTGATTATATAGAACATGTTATTGCAGTTTTTGCTTACTAAACTAATCAGATTATCACTCAAAATTAAGACATCTTAGAAGGCAGCATTTTAAGGTACTGTATTTATGAATTGAGACAGCCGTCATCTTGTGTCTATTTTTCAGAAAGAACTACTGCCATGGTCTTAGATGGTATGGGGGAGTCTTGGAGAAGACATTTACTAGGAAGGTAGACCAACATTATCGGTCTGTTCAAAAACTTAGTGAGCTGCCTCGTTGTTCATTGCATACACAGACAGCTGCTTAAATTGAGAGATCGAGGCAGGTTATTTAGATGCAATACTTAGACAATGGCTATTACTTTACTGCAGTTTCCATCTACTACATTTTAACATTTTCAGCATTTAACAGATACTTTTATCCAAAGCAACTGACAATACAGTATGAGCAATGAAGGTTAAGAGCCTTGCTCAAGGGCTTCCCTTGGCTTACTAGTATAGTACTCTAACCACTAGGCTAAGGTGGCTGAAGCTAACACAGTTAGGAGATCTCCCTCTGTGTACCAAAAAGGGTTAAATTGTCTCAAGCACAAATTTGAATTAAGAATACTCTTTTTTTCACCACTGTGCTTTAAACCCTGTGAATTTGTTCAGAATTAAAGCTCCTCAGTAGGCATTTTAAAGCATCTAAGAATTTAAACAGCATTCTTCTTGAAAGAGTAGGATGCAAAAAAATGTGTGACCAAATGCCTTTGTCCTGGAACGTCTTCTTGACTATAGTAGTCAAACACAACGTGGACCACACGTACATGCAAATAACATGTACCGTAACAGTCTAAATGTTTCTTAATTACATCAGACTCTGAGGTGATGTGGTTTCTGCCATTGAGGGGCAGTTTTCACAGAACATAGGTCAGATCCGGCCTTGAACATTTCCACAGCTGGTCTGATTGCCCAGTTTTATGCAGGAAACACAGGATGACCTCAGACAAACATACATCTTCCTGTACTACACACTCACACAGACTGAGGAATTCCATTCACTAGATTTAGATGATGTCATTGTTTTATGACTGCATGTCGAACATAATGCCTGGAATATATCGGTTTGTAGAATGTAGAATGTGTCTGTGTGTGTGTGTTTAATCACCACACTTCAGTGGACAAACTGTATTTGCATTGAACTGTTCGTGCAGTGTGTGTTACGTTGCTCCCCATTTTCACCCCAGTTAAATCCATTAGGGCTCAATTAGATCCGTCTTCCCGCCCACTTATCATACTGACAGGGAGAGCAAACACATTCATCCAGCCCAACACTGACTGACCTGGTGCTGCAGGCCACATTTTCATATATACAGTTCCATCACAGTCCGTACACACTGTCAACTCGTGCAATTCACAGGTCAGAGCCAAGTCATAATGTGCACTTTATGACCAAAAGTATATTGACACCTGACCACATCTCCCCTCTACTGGGAAGGTGTGCCAAAGGATTTCGTTAAGGTTGTGTTGTTGTCATGGCCAAGAAGGCCTGGTTTACATTTGCACTTTGTGCTCATTGTGCTCAAATAAGCTTTAAGGGGAAGATTTCATTTGAATAGGCACTCAACCAAAAACAACACTGCATCACAAAGTAAGTTGGCTAAGAAGAAAAGTGCTCAACACTACTTGACATTACAGTGACTGACAGTGTTTTTGGCCACTAAACTAGCACAGTTAGCCTCAGGCCATTCAAACCAGTGGGCCGAGGTGGCACAAGCTGCTAGTATTTCAATTACATCTGCCTCAGTGTATCAAAAATGGTTAAATAGTCACTGACAAAACCAACTTTGCAAATAAATGACACCTATCGCCTATTTCGCCTTTAAAACAAATTAAAAATCAAGTTGTGAAATAAAGCACCTCAGTGGGAATTTAGACAACCTTCTACTCTGGAGCACGTTGGATAATGTAATATGCATCACTAGGTTTTTGGACAAATCCAATAATTCCTATAAAAAGAAATTAATTCTTCTAGCTTTATTAAGACTTGATTTGGCTCTTGTGCACAAACCAATGTCCACAACAACATGACTTGCTTGACTAGATCAAATGTAGAAGAACTCAGTGTCCTACATAAAGCTGAGAGGTTTTTTGAGATTAATTGCAATGTTAATTGCAGGGCATGTTCATACATGCTCAGCCGGGGTGTCTCTGGCACAGAAAACCAAGTGGGATTTAATAAATTCTGAAAGGGCAGCATCCCACTCCTCACTGAAATTACACACAAACCTATTTGCTCATGTAATTTAAACACATGCGCACCTCATCAATGAAATCCCAAAATGCATAACCCAGCGCAAAACAGGGATCTGACCAGTAACAATATCTACATTTCATGTCTACAGTTATTAAGCAAATACAGAATTATTAAATAGTTTAATATCATTGTGGTCTGCAACTACAATAACACCCAGAGAAACATTTTAGATCAGGGAAACCCTGCCTTGTAATAATTCAAGATTCAAGACTTCAAAAAGAAAGACTTGTAAAAAAAGATACACAATGATCTTTTATCTGGGCAAACTTGCCAATGACTGAATTTAAGTTTGATTAAATTGTCAACGTGATTCATTATATTGCCTTGCTAGCTGAGGTTAACAGATTACTCTGATGTTTTCCAATGGCAAGTTGTGTCATATATTCACTTAACCTTGCAAATGCAAATCTTTTACTTTTATTGGCTGCTCTCCGCATGGGGTCTGTCAAAAATATTGGCCTTACGCAAAAGGCAGAGGAAGATATCTTAAATGCATTGGGGACTATTTTAATAAGGTAAATACACAACGTTAGTTATTGAAGAAAATAATATTTATATTACTTATAACTTTATATAAACAGAATTACTGATTGTTATGCACTGCTCCACAGCTACATCTGGTGGGGCCAGGCCCATAATGTAAAGACGTCCATGATGCATGATGCTATGAAAGCATCTTGCCATGAAAAAACTTCCCCAAAATACTAGGAAGCTGTTATAGTCATATGGTAGTTATAGGATCTCAGGGACCACATAATATTTATTCTGTTGTATGTCATGAAAGGTTCCTGACATGTAACATAAGCTACCTTGTCATTTTATACAAAGCAAGCTGTCATGGCAATTACAGCCCTGGTATGACTGTTATAATACCTGGCAACATTCATGACACCTCATGACATGTCAGTGTCATGAAGAAGTATTCAGGCAACCCATTTATACAGTATAGTACATGACAGAGTGCCTACGCATAAAGGTGAGATGTTTGCCATTGATCAGCTTTTTCTTTCCAACAATGAAAGCAAAGAAAATCTTTAAAGGGTTCCAACATGTCGGTACATGTTGTGTCTGTTTCTAAAGGTTTTATCAAAGAGATTCACATTCAAAGGTCCTCAAAAGAAAATATGAGACATCAAAAGAAATGATTCACATTGAATAATCATCAATAGGAATCATTTACATTGAAACGTAATCAAAAGAAAAGTATTCTATGTGTCTTTTAAATACTATTAGGTAACTATTTGGAAGGAATGGTATAATTATATGAGTTGCAGCTACGCAAACAGTCAATTACAGAGCAGAACACGCATTCACTATCATCACTTATTCTGTTACCGTGATCCTTTATCTCTTCTTTATCTATGCACCAACTTTCATTTTATAGATGAACTAAGCGGACAAAACTGCTTGTACAATACCTAGGCAAATTTTTGCTTACTTTTTTTCTTGTATGCAAATTCAAAAGTTATGACAAAACAAAAGTTACTTGAATAAGAAGTCTAGGAAGACTACAGGCTGTTCACGATGCTCATCATAGTGTAACTTTTTTGTTTTTGTTCAGTTGTTCAGTTATTAATTATTTTGCCCAGCAAAATTAATTATTTCGCTAGCACACCAGCGCAGAGAGCCTTGCTTCAAAATTTCGCATTGCCACTGGTCAGCTGGGTGCCACATTAGCTACTACGGTGCAAAAACCAGTGCTTTGTAGTCCCAGTCTCAAGCCAAATTGCATCAGGAATGGCATCCGGCATAAAAACTAGGCCAAAACAATCATGCAGATCATGAACACACCATCACAACCTGGCTTTTGCAGTGTGTTTTAATGTGGTGTTGTTTCAGCGGTATGCTTTATGTCACTGCCCTCTCAAAAAGAATGAGTGCTTTTTCAGGAAGATTTCAATAAAAATTCCTTGTGCCTACCCTGCACCTGCTTAGCATGCTACCATAATAATAGTGACCAGGTGATATGGAGTACCTGTATTTTGACACAGTTTATTTTGTCTTATCAGGCTAGATAATCTTTCTTTTTATGTTTCTCAAGAGGCTCCTACATGTGTTTAGCAAACTCCAGTGCAACTGTGGCTTCCGTCCAAAAGATACTTGTCGGTTAACTGGACGACTAACAAAAAGCAAGTTCAAGGTTGTGCTGAGCTTTCATTTAAAATTTATTTTAAAAAATCTTGTTTTGGCTTTTGCCACAGTTTGATCGTTGTCTTTGTGATTGAGTGCACTATTGATGTTTGTCTGCTCCAATAATAACACAATCAACAAGTTATTAAAATCCAAAAAACAAATTTTCGATCTGGCTGTAGCTTGGATATGTAAATCATTGCAGTTGTCCACAGAATGACTAATCAAAACTTAGGTCCATGGAAGAAGAAGGAATTAGTTCATTTTCCTTATATACATGTATGCGTGTACAGTACAATGAATATTTTACCCAGCTTGTTTGGAAGCTTGAGTCAGAGCACAAGGTCAGTCATTGTAGCAGTGACAGGAGCAGACATGGTGTAGAACCTTGCTCAAGGGCCCAACAGTGGCTACATAGAAGAGCCTGGATTCAAACCGGCAAATTTTCAACCAATAGCCCTAAAGCTCTGTCCTCTAGGCCTCCACTGTGCTTTGAAACAGCAACACCCATATTGCTGTAATAGCTGGGCAACAAATTAGATGTCAATACCACTATTCATATTGACATGAAAAACATCTGTTTAGCTGCATTAGAGATTATGCATTGTCAAACTGACCAGCAGCTCCCTTCACACTTGTCCATCTGCCCATTTCTAAAAGGTTTATTGAGGAAGCCCCCTGAATTTGCCCATTACGCCATTTGAGTAAAAATAAAAGCTCTTCCTGTTGTGATGAGTGAGGATGCTCGGCACAGTACGCTCGTTTCCTGAGATTTCCCTCGAGGGCTAGATTTCACTCCACAACAACTGTCCCACCGCTCAAGTGCCGCTCACCAGCTTTCCACATCTTCAAAGCAAACATTTACTCCAGTCTCACCCTCATTCACCCTCTCTCTAATTCTCTCCCTCTCTGGGTGGTTTTATGCCGCTTTAATGATGCTGATTGCTGTAATTAGGTCCATCTCCCATGGGTCCTCTCTTCTGGATCGGGCCTCCACAGGAAGTCACGCTGGCTGCTGGTGATTTGTTTTCCTGTTCCTCCTGTTTGTACTCAGTCACACGGCGGCTCTGCAACACACTTCCTAATTTTGATGTCCTCTCATTCACTTGCCAGGCAAATTGATTCACAAGTCGGATGTGAATCAAGAATCAAAATCAGTGCATCTGAAATGACTTTAGAGGTAAAGGTCATTTTGAGTACTTACTAATTGACAGTAAGGACGTACACATCGGCACTGTATGGCTAATACAGCTAATAAGCTAATTAATTATTGCCGATAGAAGTCAAACCATTGAAAGCATCAACAAACCATAGTTTGTCCTCAACAAAAACACTACATCTGACACCTTTAAAGATCTGTTTGCTTAGCCTAACCAGAGTCCTGCATCATCTTAAGGTTCAAAGTAATCTTGTAATTTTAAGATTAAAAATTCAAGGTAATGATTAATCTGTATGATTACAATGTAAGAATCAGTATTAAACTAAATGTGTACATCAATTGAGATAATTTTTCCTAAAGTTTGGTTCTACATGGACCAAATTAAATCTAATTCCACATTTGGCTTTGGGTTCCTAAGCATAATATTGTACGTGCTTGGTTGGAGTACCCGCTTTGCAAACTTTGCAAAAGCTAGTAGCCTTTTTTACAGTACAGTTCATCTACCATCTTTCGATTGAATTCATCTTTTAAGCTCTCTGTGGTGCCTTAATTTAAAGCTATAATCTGACTGGATGATGAGAAAACATACAATTTCAGTGTTAAGTGTGGCACAACTGCTCTCACTGATTTTTATTTTAACTTTTGATACAAAGAGGGAGATGTGTCACCTCAGCCCATTGATTTGAATAGTCTTGGGATAACAGTGTTAGCTTAGAAACAAAAAAAAGATTATTAAAAAGTGTGTCTAAATAATCTGCCTATAATCGAAGTTTGATTTCTTATTGAATTCCTCTTTGCGTAGGTATCTGCTTAGTTAGGCCGCAAGGCAGCTCACTAGGTTTTCAGACAGAACGAAGGTCACTTAAAACACAAATATTAGTATTAGTGCACTAATTTTGTTAACATGTTAACAAAAAAAGTATACCATCTAAAGTAGATGCATAATAAGCTCCCCTATTTACTCCAATGTTTATTTAAGACAAGAAAAAAAACAGAAAGAAAGACAAATGAATTGAGATAGAGAGAGAGAGAGAGTGAGAGAGAGATAGAGAGAGATGTCCCTTAAATTGTAGCGCAGTACGCTACTGAAATTACCGCAGCCTGTGGGAATGTTAGATTCAATTGAGTTAGGGATCACATGGCAATAAAAAGTGGACAGCCCCAAGATGAAGGGCTTGCTGCCAGCAATCAATGACCCCACCAAGGTCACAGGTCAGGGGCCTCAGGCTACTGCAGTCCTCCACAAACACAAAGCCACAGGGTCAGATCCAAGTTTTGAGCCTGTGTTCGGAAAGATATACTAGTTAGGCTAACATTTGCCTATGCTAAAAGAAAATCTGGTAAGGGGGTGCCAGTTGGTCAGTCTGGTTGTGGTATGTTTATTTTTTAAATCACTTTGAACGTCTGGAAGTTACTCAGTAAGGTCTTGTTAGATTGACAGGTGTCTGCAGCCAAGCTGACTGCAGTGGATTCCACTGCCGCAGGAGGGTGTGTGGGGGAAGATCCATAGAGCAAACACGACTACAGATACTCAACTGGGTTGAAGTCTAGGGAATTACTGGGCCAGGGTAGTACTTGAAAGTCTTGGCTATGCTCTTTCAACCGATGTGGGACATTTCTAGTTGTGTGTCACATTGTCCTGCTGGAAGATCCCATCCAGCCCAGAAGATAATTAGCATACCCAGATCGTTTGAGAGTGCATTCCAAACCTTATATACCCTCCAAGACAACTCATAAAATGGGACTTCCTCAATTTTAAATCAATGTTTATTGTTCCTATGTTTGAAGGGTAAATTTAGAGGATAGGATTTACAAATTTGGCCCTGTCAGTTACAGTTCATACATTTTTGTTAAATGGAGAGAGACATTATGTAACATGCTAGCACTTTGTGTCACCGCATACAATTAGTTAGAATGGCATGATGCTAGCTTTGTTTCGAATGCATTCGAATGACCTGCTTTATAAGGCAAAGTCTTAGGTAGCTGAGGATGTAGGCAGTAAGACAGCAAGGCAGCTCGCTAGGTCTACGCATTTGTGGTGTTTTCCCTATATTTTATAAAAAATGACCCCAAAAGAGGTGCAGCAACAGCATAGTGGTGAGAAAATGAAATAAATAAATGTATTATGGGGTATGGTAGAGGTACTGTACTGAAATCAAATGTAATGTGCATTGGTTAGTAAATATTTAAGGACAATTTAACTTGTATTTATAACAAGAGCATATAAGACATTAGAAATGTTAGGGTAAGGGGCTGGTTTGTGGGCTCTGGCACAAATTCATTATATTTACATCATTTCTTATGGTTAAAAAAAAAGTTAGTCCGGGATCCAGTGAATAAAATACAATCATAACCAGGGGATTCCTCTACTCAGATAAACTCTAATGTTAAGTCTCCCCTTTCTCAGACAAAGCCCATTTCATGTCTCTGTAGATGCCTGGTCGGCTGATTTAACTGATAGCTGGAATCTTATACTTTATAATGCTACAGCACCCAAACACCAAAGGCAACTACATGTAAACAATAAACAACAAGGAATTTTAAGTGTGTGTATAGGTGTGTGTGTTGACGACATGGGTCAGTGCATTCTCCTCATCTCTGTCATAGTCTGGGCCCCCTGTGTGAGAACACACAGCCTGTCTGAACAGATGGAGCAGCTCGGCGTGTCTGACAGGTTTCGCTTCACACAGGTGAACGTTTATCTTGCTTGCATTTCTCTGTTTTAGTCCTTAACTTTGTCCTTGAATAATTAGGACTTTATTGACTCCAGCTCTGCTTATTTATCCCCTAATTTTACTAAAGATTTATTCTGTACTATTTTTAGTTGAATAAGCAAGTTGTCTGGACAGCTTGAGACCCTGCCAGAATCTTGCATTCCAGTTACTTCTGCATATTTACACATTAATATACAAAGACCAGACATACCACTATGACCACCTAAAGGTGAAGGGAATAACACTGATTATCTCTTCATCACAGCACTAGTTAGTACCTGGATATATTAGACCGCAAGTGAACATTTTTTTTTCAAAGTAAGGATTTGAGCAGCGGATAAATTGTGATGGCTAGATGACTTGGTCTGAGTATCTGCAAAACTGCAGTTCTTGTGGGGTGGGCAGTCTTTATTAAAAGTGGACTGATTCAACAGATGAGCTACTTGAAAAAGTTTTGGAAGTTTACTGGATGCTTGCAACAATCATGATTACTTCATCCGTCGGAAACCATGATGCAATCAGACAATTGGATGTTCTAATAATTTGGCAGAAAATGGATAACAATGCATTAACAAAGTATAGAAAAACATTTCAGTTTTCTAGTTAATTTGAATGTATCCCTTGTTTTTATTAATACGTGTTTTAATTGTGTGTGCTGACTACCCAGTCATGTCTTCCTTTTTGAAGTGGAAGTGCCCATTCTACATCCAATCTTCACTGTATGACTTTTTAGCTGCCTCAACAGTGTCATTTTGACTCTCCTGACCGTTGTTTATTATTCTACTAACTAACCGATGATCTCTGTGCTACAGTGCCACCCATGCTTCAGTAGTTTCTAGTTTATATCAGATCTGTTTTTGTGGTTACTTGATTACATATAAACATCTAGATAACACTCCTCTTGGCATAAATGAACATTTTTGGCTTTCTGACTGACCTTGGCAGCAGACCATTGTTCTATGTACTTTGCAACAGGTGGAGTCAAACTAACCACATTTACACACTCAGCACATGCAAGCTTACATTCTACACAATAGACGGGGATCCCGATTTTGTCCTTCTGTGTACACACACACACACACACATACACATACACATATACACACACACACACATATATATACACAAAGTCCATTGTTGTTTGTGACCAGCCTATAAGATTTAAGATTAAGTGAAGGTATTTTAACTGTTTACTTCTTGGCCCCATGTCATAATAAAAAAAGCTACATGGCCTGACATGTGATATGGAAGAATACAGTTAGTGTGTACCATATTATGATTAGTTACAAAAACAATACAATACGGCTTCACAGCAGAAATGTCCTGGGCTAGCTCCCTGGTAGTGAAGTCTGGATTCTAAGGGTTGAAAAGGGTAAAAATATGGTTTCTAGATGATTCACCTACTCAATACATTATCCAATCAAGGTTGTGGGGTGCAGGATTCTTAAAATTACTGAATAAATTAATCCTGGTTCTGACAGAAAGGTGTCAGAATACACAAAGCATCACAGTTGCAGGGCTGTTTTGGCAACAAAAGGGGGACCAACACAACAGTTTGAAGGTGGTCATAATGTTATGCCTGACCAATGTATAATGTATTGTATATTTTATACAGCTTCATTCTGTAGAGCATGAGGGATTGGCTGGCTGGCCTGCAATCCAGATCTGTCTCCTATTGAAAATGAATGATACATCATAAAAATCAGTCTGACAAAGCCAGCCACTGACAGTTTAGGAGAGGACTACCCAATTTGGAGCCTGCAGGCAAAACTTCTGTCTCTATTTTAATTAATTTTTTGGCCTGCCTCGCTAGATTGATGTAGGGTCCACCTTTGCCAGTAGCTGGGAATTTCTTTTAACAGGTGTTTAACTGCCTATAACGCTATCCACAGTAAATCAACAGTGGTGAGGAGAGTGGGGCGCTGTGGAGCTTTTGTCATCAGGGATCAAGAATACCTTTGAGTGAGGCTGTTAATTATGGAGCATATGAGGCAGCGGCATATCATCAGTTCAGTTCATTGTCAACCCCTTATCCTAAAAAGGGTTGGGGAGGGGTGCTGGAGCCTATCCCAGCTCTTCAACGGTCGCGAGGCACATGGTAACACCCTGGATGGGGCGCCAGTCTATCGCAGGTACCTACAGGACAATTCAGTGTCTCCAACCAGCCTGGTAGCATGTCTATGGACTATGGGAGGAAACCGGAGTACCCAGAGGAAACCCACATGGACACAGGGAGAACATGCAAATGAATGACCTAAATCGCACTACCCGGGGATCGAACCCAGGACCTTCTTGCTGTGAGGTGACAGTGCTACCCACTAAGCCACATAGCATATCGATAAACTTAAGCTCATCCTCTTACAAGATAATGTTTTGCTCTGCATGTTTTTCTTTACAAAATTACTTTTATTACAGAGATTTTCTATCATCCGTTGAAATCAATTAGTGCTCTGTTCATCTGAATAAACAGTAGTGTTTCATTTAATCTTTAAAACATGATATATTTTAATTTTATGCAATACTAAAATAACATAACCTTTTAGTTTTGGCCCGTGGCCCTTAACTGTTATTAACCTTTGGCCCTGTATAGGGAATTATTCCCCCCCTCCTGGTTTAGGAGCTGTAGCAAGAATGTGGAGCAAAACTGCAACGTTTCAGTGTGGTTAGTTCCCAAATCATTAAATCGTCTTGTTAATAATAAAATAAATATTTTTTAAGTAAAAGTACTTCTTCCAATTTCTTTGCCCCCTCCCCCTCTCTCTCTCTCTCTCTCTCTCTCTCACACACACACACACACACACACACACACACACACACACACACACACAC
>JAYDZG010000005.1:6539574-6550428 GCA_034509265.1 Microcambeva bendego | reverse complement strand
CAAAATTGATTTTCTTTCTAAAATCAGAGCGTGCGGCTTATACTCAGGTGCGGTTTATAGGCCGGAATTTACGGTACTAGTGTTATAACTCCAACCCCCCATCATGGTTTATTAATGCTGCTTTGGCATTAAAATTACTCGTTTGACTTAAAAATGAAAAATTCAAAGACTTTTGACTTGTTAATTGTCTTACAACACATTTGCTAAGCTGAAATACATTAACAGGACAATTAATGCTACTGGACTAGTTAGTATACGGTAAATTTACCACTGTTGTGCCCTTGATCAACTATATACAAATAAATACAATACTCTATATCAGAGTTACCCAATAGGCTGCCCGCTAGCCCACTGTCATCACATTACTGGTACTACACAAAAACCTGTATGACATTCGAGGTGGCACAACACACTTGAATATCAAATTACTGCTACCACTGAGTACAGAAAATGGTTAAATTGTAAATAAATAAATAAGTATAAATGATAATTTATTTACATATGCCTCACATCATCTGCCCTGTTATTTTTTGTGGAAGTGCCGCATTGTATTTAAAGATCCCTTTTCAGGGAGGATGAAATATGCAGCATACTGTATGTTTCTCACTATGTTTTGGAACACATCCGATGTCCAGGTGCTCTCAAGGGCGAGCTTCCACGGTCTAAAAAATATGTGAGAAGTGACGAGGGGCTTATTAATATCACTTCCAAAAATATAAGTCAGCATGTAGCGAGAGATCAAAGTGTGTGTGTTGAGGTGCAGTGTAAAACGAATGAATCTGAGGGGATTTGGCTCCGTGAACACTGATTGTTCTGTAGTGAATTGGGGAATGCAATAGAATGTTGATGTTATGTTGTGTAGAAAACGAAAAGGTTGGAAATACAATAAAACGGGTGTGTCTATGTATTCTGGTTCTTGCTGAGTTCTCATCACTGATCTCATTGTTGAACTCATAGTTGCTCTCGAGCCTTAAGTCCAAGTTATGTGGTTATATCAGCTATTGTTGAGTGGCAGTGAATCCAGATCCTCTAGATTTCTTGAATCGTTTAATAATATTATGCACTGTGGAGGGAGGGGAAAAATGCAAGGTAAAGTCCTTACAATGGATTGCCATCTGGTCAGGGATGTGTTACTCTCATGCACCCAGTGATTCCGGGGAAGCCGGATCATAATTGCCGTTTAAGTAATAGTGAGATCATTTACTTATATTCTTAGATCCTTGTCCCTACTACTAAGCAAACAGATCTATAAGAACAAAACTGCTATCTATCTACCCAGCTGAGAGAGAAGTAATGGCCAGTAAACACAGCTCAGGTTGTGGTTTCTTTTTTTAAGGTGTAACAATAGGGCCATTAAACTGCCTAAGCAAGGCCAAATTTACACACAAACCGTTTACATTTGGCCTCTGAAGCTTTCCGCCCAGCCCTGTTAACACGGCCGCATGTCAGCATAGCTTTAACTCAACCTGTCAGAATGGACAAACAAACGCAGCCTGTCGACACGATGAACATTTTTTACTTAACGGCTTTAGGTTTTTCAGATCTGAGGGAGTCAGATAGAGACCTGAAAGATAAGAAGACAAAAATGTTCTCACACATTTGAAGTGCATTTTGTTTGCCGGCTAGACTGAATATTGATGATGCATTATGAGTAATTAGCATTTCAATTTGTTTAGGTTAGTTGAATGCCAAAGCTGATCAATCGAAGCTTGTTATTATTGGGTTGGAATGATGCAAAAGGAAGCGCCTTTGTGGCCATACGTTTGAATAATCCATCAATTAATCATATCAAGTACTTAATTTAAAACCATGATCCAGAATTATTCCGAATAATTGCATGAACTAAACTAGTATGAATAATGAGTGTTTTATTCAAAAAGTGAATAAATGCTATCTGGTGCTTGTAGTATGAATAATTCATGGTACACAAAGCTATAACATTAGCATAACTTTCTATTCATCACAGCCTATTATTTAAAAAATGAAAAAGAGCATTTCATGAAAATACTGGAACACTGTAAGAAATGTTTCTATAAATACTTAAGAAGCTAATGAGAAGTTGGCCCAGCTTTTACCTCCACAACAGAAACTGTAAATGTTTCTACTCACTCAGTCACATCTCAATGGGCACAAGGTACACAGAAACACCCGGAACAAAGCACCAGTCAATTGTAGGGCAGACACACACACACAAACACACACACACACACTAACTATAGGGCAATTCTCCAATTAAGGAGGAGAGCATGCAATTATCAATAGGATGCAATCTACATAGAAAGGATCTGGTAATATAAGAGTTCAGATATGTTCAAATCTGGTGTTTTTTATATTGTGTTTATACGTTTTCTCCCCATTGTCACCCAACTGCCCTTATATTGCATCATACTTCCTTTCTACTAGTGTGACCCCCAAAGCTAACTCACTCCCCCTCTGGCATGTGGGCAGTAGCCATGTGCTACTAACCAGGTGTTACGCTGGGAGGGCTATGATGGACAAACAGGGTGGACACACTTGCAGAGATGTAATCATAAATGAAATTTATTAACAATAGACACAAAACAAGGATATAAGACACAAACTAAAACAAGACAGAAGCTAAAAAATTACAAAACAAATAAACCCTAACCTATTCTTAGGATAAGAACACAAACCGGCTAGGCTAAATAACTAAATAAAAAACTAGACCAGCAAACTTGAGGACGGACAGGCCGATGTCCGGATGGATGGGCGGACAGAAAGAAAGCAGTAAATGATAGTTAAGCCAAACTGACCGAGTATCAGACAAACAGGCCAAGCAGACAGAGCTCTTCAAACAGTCCCGAAAAATAATCCCCAACCTGAGTCTCACTGAGCTGGTCTGCCTTGCTAAAAAGGAGCAGCTGCAGGCAATTAGGGCTGTGGGGTCCAATCAGGAAATGAGGCATGCCTCTGTGCACACCATGTTGCTGGAGAAGAGATGGGCATGGCAAGCAAGCATTGAAGACTCCACCCCTGGTCTTTTTAGTCCAGTCATTTACCAGCCAGCCGACTAGTGACCACTTATGTCTTCAACAGGCCCTTCCAAATGTTCTTGCTAGGAAGCACCCAGATGATAGAAGCGAACTGAGATCCAAACCCAGAGAGCCAACTGCATCTACAAATACAATCTTAGCAGTAGCAAAGGAATTAGCTAATTATATATATCTCTGAGTAATGGATGAATGAACTACTTTCTTCATTCCTGTCCATCAGTGCCTCATCCATAACAAACACTTCCTTTTCTGAAAGCTTCTACAATAAATCCTGGTTTAGCTACATGTTATAGACTTGAACAGTAATTATAACTAAATTGATGAGTTTCTGTGAGCTTTTTCAGACTTGTCATGTTGCTACCGGGAAAAGTGGAAGAGATTTTCCGGAGGTAAAGTAATATGACCTGTGGGCATACCAGCACAGACATACTCAAAGTGTACACTCGAACAGAAGTGTTCATGAACATTATCTGTTCTTCCTTCTGTCTGAATTTGCAAAGGAATAAAATAATGAGAACTGTTTTCTATTTACTTTGAAGAATAAAAAATATTAAATATTAAAGAAAGGAATTGTATTGCATTTGTTAGGGATAATATATTATTGATTATTGGTTCAGTGGTCTATTACGCTATCCCATAACAGCAAAGATACAGGTTAAAATCCCAAAGGTCCTATTGGCTTGCCCAGCATTTACACAGACAAGGTTGGTTATTTCTGAGGGGGAATGGACAAAGAAAGACAGGAACAACAGACAAGAAAGAAAGAACAGACAAAACAGAGAAGAAAAAAGACAGAAAGAACAATAACAGGCCATAAAGAAAATAAGAAGGAAATAAAGAAAAGACAGACAGAAAGAGAGGAAGAATCAGCATTGAAAGAAAGAAAGAAAGAAAGAAAGAAAGAACAAAAACAAGCAGTTCTATGTATGCATCTTACTGTGTTTTCTTCAGCCACTTTGCTTTCCCTGCCTAACAAACACACACAAAAGGTCGACCGGCAGCAATAATTCCAACCAGGTCTGAGTAAATGAGTAAACTGTTGCATATAAAAGTGACTGTAATGAATCTGTGAAATGTGTTCTTGCTTTGTACCGGACCCTTTTTGACCCTAAATAGGATAAAATATGAGGTTACTATGGGTCATTCAAGAAAATAATTAATGTCATTACCGAATACAGTACTTAATGTGAAGTATTGGCTGAGGGTAAGTGATAATGCTATGAAGGTGCGGAAAGATTTAATGTACTGGATTAATTTGATGCGGGGAATTTCCCACCTCAAAGAGAAAAGACTGAAGTTTAGCTTAGTTCTATCTTTTATCTTTGTCAGTTTTAACCTGAGGGGAACTCAAACGCAAACATACTCCATATGTGATCGTTCCAGCCACACACACACACACACACACAAACACTCACACACACACAAACGTACACATACGTACACGCTTGAATACACACACACATACTTCTGCTTTGGCATCGAATTCAGTTTTCTGTTGAATATACAGAAGCAGCGTCAGGCTGTCAGTTATATGAAAATAGAGTTTGGGTTAGTCCAAAACATCTCAAGAGCCAGGAGTATTTGCTTAACAAAAACAATCATGTCTGATATGGTAAGGCCATTGTAAAACAAGATCGTAAATAACTAAATTAACAAATCACAAAGAGGACTGAGTTAATGTTTTAAATTGCTTCAGATTTCTTGCCGGTCAAGTCACATGGTTTACCTGTGGGGCATTACCTTACCTTACAGCAAGGAGGGCCTGTGTTTGATCCTGGGTTTGACCAAGATTATGTGTGGAAACATTCAAAGAAAAGCACAAGGGCTAATTGTATCTACTAAAAAGTTGAGAGGGTGTATCCCAACTCCAGGCAGCCACTGTTGCACACACAAATTTACCTTGGACAATCCAGTCTCTACAACCAACCTGACTGCATGTGGAAGGAAATCCGAGCTTTCGGAAGAAACCCACAAGGACATGAGGAGAACCACACAGAAAAGACCTGAACCGCCTCTCCTGGGGTTCGAAGCCAGGGCCTCTTGCCTTTTTCCTTTGTGCCACCCCAATTTCCAGGTGGAGTGGTCCATGTTCTCCATGTCTGTGTGGGTTTCTCCAGAGTTTCTCGAGTGTGAAGAACATGATGTCATAATGTCCTAATAAATAAATAGTGCACCAAAATTTTCTGTGAAGGTTTAAAGAGCATGCAATGAAGTAGATCTGTTTTAATTGTCTATCTACCAACTGGAAGCATCCAAGAGGGGTACATCTGTTTTGGAGGCAAAGACCTGCCATTCTCATTTTGATACTAGTATATTGACCTGTTTTTGGTTAAAAAAAAGTGAGATTAGGCGGCTGGAGAAGAATCTAATTCAGGTTTCTCCTAAAACGTGATTTGCTAATGACAAACGAATGAAATTAATGGATAAAGATGTTCAGATGTTTGTTATGAGATATCCCTAATGTATTTATATAGAAATGATTGAAGTGCTGCTTCAGGAGCCTTTTAGATGTAAGTCAAGTTGTGTCTATGTGTATGTATGTGTGTGTGTGTGTGTGTGTGTGTGTGTGTGTGTGTGTATGTGTGTGTTAAGGGTTGGGGAGTGGGTGGCGCTTGGGTCAAAGGTGACTAATTGAACCAAAAAAGCTGATGTTATGGTGTGTTTGTTAGGAAGACATGCCACTGTGGAATCTGACCTGAATGGCAGCACTGATGATTAAAGGTTGAACAGTAATGCGTACTATAGAAAGTTGCCTTACAGATTTGTGTGTGTGTGTGTGTGTGTGCGTGTGTGTGTGTGCGTGTGTGTGTGCGCGCGCGCGGGCCTGCTTTGGTTTTGTGACCACTTTATCCACTTTCTCAAGATCATTTTACAAATTTATTGCACAAATGAGACCATATTGAGTTACGAAGTACCCAGGACCTTCTAGACATAATAACATCGATCAGGCAAGCAGGACACAACTGCCCCTGTATTTGTTATGTAAGGTTTTCTTGATTCTCCCATCAATTACAGCAACACTGATTGACTAAATCAAATAAATTGGCTGAGCAAGCCGTCCACACATTTTGATTTGCCAAATGTTAAATTTCATGGTGATCACAAAGAAACAATATAACATGCATTAGGTTCATACTAAAATGAACCTCCTGAACTAAACCGCTCATCACTTGCAGTCTTTAATCTGTGGCAGGAAACCGGAGCTACTAGAGGAAACCCACACAGACACAAAAAGAACATGCGAACTACACACAGAAAAAAACAGGATCTTTTGAAACTACTCACTGACCACCATGCCACCCTCTGGCATCTGCCGCAGATCTGTTGTTGACACCCCTAAATACCGAACTAATAGAAAGAAAAAAAATCGTGCCGAATAATAACTGAACCAAAAACGTTTGCTGGACAAATAAAAAAACTTTTTTAAAGAAAAATTAAATTGACGTCTTGATTGTTTTATTTCCTTTACATGACCAGTAATTGTGTGACTGGAAAACCTGTACCTGGATACTCAAGCAAAAAGACCAAACAAGAGCTTAAACTGTGATTTAAAGCTCGACACCTATAATGATGTTTTGCTCAATCTCACCCGGCATCTATAAGTGACTAAACGTCCAGATCCATTAGAAAAGTTTTATTGCTCAGAGATTGCTCTTAGATATTTTACTTTGGTATCTACCTTGTCACTTAGATTTCCCCTAGAAGAGGACATGTAATGTATATGAGACCATAAAAACTTGACAAATAGCTCATTAATCCAAATTGGTGGAGGGTAAGTTTGTCCTTATTTTGCATTTATTTCTTTTCAGTCTAGTCATATCCAATTACCCAATTGTGTTACACTTCCTCTTTATCGATGCTGATGCCCACTCCTGTTTGTGGAGAGCAAGACGGCTTTGTGTATGGCGAGCTTTGTCAACACATTATCCCTCGACTTTGTTCAGATACCATCAATCAACCAGCAGAGCTCAGAACTGCATAAACGATCAGGTACCAGTTCCAGCTTCCCACCCTGTAGGAACAACAGCCAATCGTTGTTCTTGTAGCCGCCCAGCCTGGGCGGACTTACATTGAGTGTGTTTTGCCACCTGTGCCACCTGAGCCGCATTATTTTACACAATGCCTCTTTATCTGATTGGTCTCTTCTCTGTTAATTAGCGTCCAGTGTCTGCTTCTTAAGGGGAGTTCTGGGAGCAGTCTGACAAGGCTATTTCTTATTGTCATGGCTTTGTTTTCATGGTTTTGACTTTTTTTATCTTGTTTAGTTTGTGATGCTCTTCATTTACTTTGTCAAGATTGAGTTTTGTCTTGTCTTGATTGTCTTGCATTTGCATTCATGTTATTTGTTGTATGGTCTATGGTCTATTGGTCTATGTGTAGCATTTAGCTTAGCTTAGGTAATGTGTGTTTGTATCTTGTCTTGTCTAGTGGTCTTATCTTTTGAATTAGATTTAGAACACTCTTAATCACTGTGCAATTAAATTGCCCTCCGTGCCCAGGAAGCAGTTAGCAGTTAGAGGTTGGGTGCCTTCATCAAGAGGCTTGATACCGTCCTTTTGATAACTGGTCCAGCAGTAGCTACATTCACTGCAGTCGTGACCTGTTGGCTCTAGGAACCGGCAACCTTCTGATCAAAGGCCAGTTTTTTTAACCACCTGGCCACAGCTGCCTGTTTTTATTCAATATTTAGTTTAAACTCTCTACATGTTTGTCCATCCCTCACTTGTCTAGTTATAGCCTGATTTGTTACACATTGCTTGTTTATAGTTAAAATTACAATAAAGCCTGTCTGGACTCTTGACTTTTACTTTTTAGGCCAGGGAATATTTTTTTAACAACTGCTTCGATTGCTACATTTGTTTAAAAAAATGATACCTTGAAATTAACATGTTAGTATCATTGCAATTCTTTCAATGTAATCACACACCCCAAATGGCATCTGCATTGTAGCTGTGGGTTAGAAAACAATCAATGAATGCATGTATTTATTACTTACATACATACATGCATATTGCATACATACTTACATACTTACATATTCCATACATGCTTACATACATTTAATCATACATGCATGGGATCATGGCAGTTTGGGAACCCTTCGCATTTGCTTATACTACTCCCAACAATAAAAGACCCAGATAACATGCATTCCGACACATTCAGTCAGTCGGTGGGTGCAGTAGGGGTGTACGTGTTGACCTCAGATGTCAAGCAGGTGAACCGCAGGCATTGATGATCCCATATGCTTCTCTCAGTCAGCAGACTGTCGGATTGAATCTGAATTATTTAACAGGTGAACTGTTTTTAAAAGCAGCGCAGTCAAACCCAGTGCATCTCGGCATGGGCGCCCTGAAATGACATCCAGTAGTTTGCATTATTAATATGTTCGCCTTCCTGCTTCCAGTGTGCCTATGCATGATGGCATCGGCAAGTCAGCGTTTATTGTTGTAATTTTTTAAAGATATGAAGTTTTATTAAAACAGGCCCAATTGCTCAACCTTCCGGAGCTTCACTAAGCAGCCCAGGACTGTGGGTTTAATTTGTATCATTAGTGTCCTGTCTGTTCATTATACACTGCATGATACTTTTTTTTCATTCTTTTATCATGTACCAGTTTCTTTTATTTATTTATAATTGTATTATTTGCATCAGTTTAATTATTGAATTATTAATTTATCTATTTAAATTAATATTAATGGTGTAAACCAGACCACACAGCCCAAAATTTGTGCCCAAGGTAGCAATTCTGTAGAGGCACATTCCTGCTGCTCTATAAAAAAAATAAAAGAAATGAATATATCCATAAGCTATGCTTTTATAGTGTTTAGAAAATACATATTATAATATCACAGCGTGATGGGTGTCTACTCAGAATGGCACACACTCTCAAAATTGGACCATGTTTAGTGAGAGTAGTTGAGTTTCCCACTCCCCCTCATTTTCACACAGGAAGTTCTTCCTGAGCCAGGGTCACAGACGTCGGACTCTATAAGAGTGATCAAATTCCCAGTCCCAGCATTAATCCCTGATTTCCTAGTTTTAGCTCAAAAAAGTGAAACTAGAGGGTTTTACCTAATGGGATGTGACCAAACTCTCATAACCTACTGAACTGAAGTGGCAGGCCAGCCAAAAGATTTTACAATTTTATATGATCACATTGCAAAGAATGACTACTTGCTTAGTTGAACCAACATATCTTATGACTGCATTGATATTTTTTATAATTAATTGATGCTATTCATTTATTCAAGAGTGAGATAGAGTATGATGTGTATCCTCACACAACTGCAAACTGTCTGTCTACAATAAACAAGCTCTTGGGAAAAGTACAGAAAACTGACCTGGTACACCCATGGTTTCCTCCCATAGTCAGACCGGCAGTCAGGTTAACTGGAGCTACAAAATCACCATATGTATGTGTATGTGTGTTCGGATGGTGACCTGTCCAGGATGTTTCCTAATTTAAGCCCAGTGAATTCTACACTCTGTGACCCTGAGTAGGCTAAAGTGGAGGTAAAACAAACAATGAATGAAGGAATTATTCACTCAACCTCTTCATAACTGCTTATCCAACAAACACCCTGAAAGGGGTGCCAGTCAATTTCAGGGAACACACACATAAACACACAACTGTGGATCGAATCCAGGACCTTCTTGCTGTGAGACGACAATGCTACCCAGTGCTAGCCACCGTGCCGCCCATACATCAATAAAAAAATATTATTAATAATAATTTCCTTGCTTCTTAAGGGCAAGAAAATGAGCAGTGCACTGGTTCAAGGATCCTAGTGTCTCTAATTATTTTGGCTGTGTTTTTGAATGTGGAATAAAAGCGGAGCTCTCGGGGGCGGGGGAGAGCATGCAGACTCCTCACAGAAAGCACCCGGACTGGGAATCTGGGGATCAACCCAAAATCCAATCAGCTGCTCCAATTAGGGGTCACTACAGCATACCATTGTCGGCACTATTGATTTGGCATAGTTTTTACACTGGATGCCCTTCCTGACACAATCCTCCTATTTATCTGCGCTTGGTTTGTACGTCCTAGTAACGATGGTGGCAACAAGCCAACTGACAATGTCGAGATTCAAACCAAGGAGTTCAGACTCTCAACGCTGGTGTGCAGTGGAAAATCTCACTACAGTAAACCCCCAAACTTTTGTGGGGACTACGTTCCAAATGCAGCTGTGAATCGTGAATAAAATGTGATTTTTTAAAGTGGTAAAACAATACTTTTAAATGCCTATTTTATACTTTAAACCCCTAAAATCAGTGAATGGGTCATTGGTCCACTTGTTTAGCTGGAAAGCAGGGATCATGGAGTGACTGCTGTCTTAACAACCAATCAGCATGGCTAATTCAGGGGTGGAGGCAGGAATTAAGGCTTAGAAACTGTAGCGGTTAATTTCCTCGCAAGCTCACTTTCGAGAGACGCTTTAAATAGTCGTGTTTAGTATTGAGTAGCATTGGAACTGTGTTAATGGAACGTCCCGAGTCTCAAGCTGTTTTAATGCAAACAGATTCTTCTGTTAATAAAGCAGCTTTGTACAATCAAATTTTCTCTGAAATAACAGCACTCGACATGTTGGTTTTCTTTTCAGCTAAAAACACTTTAGAGATCTCTTTTACATTATTACACCACTAACCCTAGACCGGCTCGTTTTACTGTACAGAGCTAACCCCGTCATTAATGCAAGCAAATTTTCTTTGATGTAACATTAACAAGAGAAACCAATCAGAAATGTGGAGGATATTGGAGGTTTTCACAAAATTGTGGGGGTTTCTCAGAGTCAGTCAGAGAGTCTTTATTGTCATTTCAGATTCATACAGGTACATA
>JAYDZG010000005.1:6521261-6535746 GCA_034509265.1 Microcambeva bendego | reverse complement strand
GGCTGGTGGGGACTTTGGGCTAGAGTGGGAGTCATCTGGAGTTTTTGGTCTGAATGATCCACTCGACTGGGCCTCCGAGCTGCTGCTCCTCCCACCGCAGGACCCCGAGGACGAAGCGTGGCGCATCCCGGAGGGAGACCTGTTTGGCGCGTGTGCCCTGGATGACCCAGTCATTTTGCAAGACTGCATGTGGAGTGGCTTCTCCGCGCGGGAGAAGCTGGAGCGCGCCGTCAGCGAGAGGCTGGGCCGAACGGTCACGGTGTGTGCATCTACGGGACCGCCTGAACCTAAAAATGAGCAGGTCAAAGTGACAGAGACGAGCAACTCTGGACCTGGGACCGAGTGTGTGGACCCTGCTGTGGTTTTCCCTTTTCCTGTGAACAAAAAGAGTGCCTCGCAGAGCACAACTCTGGTTCCTGAGGCGAAACATTCAGATGACATCCCTAGCGAATCTGGTAAGTTGAAATGCACACTCTGCTTGTTTCCTTTTGGAAAACTGAAAGGTTGAAGGGGTTAGATCTCTCTACCATACTTGAGTCTCAGTATCAAGATGAACCAACAATTTCAACGATGTGCCTGTGTTGGAGAAGATCTGGAATTCTTTGGCTTGTGCTGGCAAAGAACAATGTACTTTAGGATATGTCTGACTACAAAAGTAGAAAGGTGAAAGATTTAAATGGCCCGGAATGGGCCATGGGGACATTCCTGGACCACTTGTCTATTAAGGCCTGTTGGGGGACGGGGGCAATAAATCTACCCATCAGGGGGACAAAAAACCTGGTTTTAAAATGAGCTTGAATATAATTCAGTAACTTGCTATGGGTTGATGGTGAAGAATATTATGTAATATGACAGTGCCTGCTAGCTAGTGTCCAGTAGGAGGCAAAATAAATCAGTTCCAAATCAGGCAACCAACATGAGAACATTTTCAGGTGTTAGCTTTACTATGTCTCTTCCTGATCGAACGAAGCCGTTGTTTGATATGCAAATCTAGAATGACCGTCTCACGTGAGCGTGAGTTACAGACCTGGCACCAGTCCTGGCGTGTGGTCCTCATAGAAGCGAGCGAGTGAGTGTAGTCAGCAAGAGAGAGAAAGAGAGAGCTTGGGCTTGACTTGGCAGATGGACAAACCCGCCAAAGGCTGCGGAATAATAAGGAGGGAGGGAAAAAAACAGCACCAGCCGTCTCTCTTTACAACCTTTGAACGAGCGCGATCTTCCTTCAGCTGTCTGCCTGGCTCAGGTCCAGGTCATGTGCCCCGGGGTTAGGCCAAAAGCCCGCGAATGATCACAGCTCTCCATTACAACACTCTTTCGGCGATTGCCTTGAGTGGGCCCTTTTTTGGGTGTTGCTTTACCCTCCCTACTTTCCCTATCCAAAATATAATGTAGCTCCAGGCAATAATGAGAGAGAAGAAAAAGCACTTTTTGCCTTGCGTAAAGCCATCCGGTCTTGCCACACGCAGATGGGTTCCTGCCGAGCTCGTTTGAAGTGTAATACTTTGGGACTCTAGTAAATAGCAAACACACTTCTCAAGCGGCTTAGCTGATAATCACCTCTATTATTTTATAAATATGCTCAGATTGTGTTGCGTTCATTCTCATCAAAGGAGTTCATTCTCATCAAAGATTATCAAAAGGCGTATAAAAAAATACAAAATGAGTCACATTCAAGATTAAAGGCCTTCCGAGAATTGGTTTGTTTACACATGATTTATTCCTAATTGCAGATGACAACACAGATGATGAAGACGATGATGAAGATGAAGACGAAGACGAAGAGGAAATCGATGTTGTCACTGTTGAGAAGCGGCGCTCCACTGTTTCCAAGACTCACTGCCAGGCATTGTCATCATCAAATCGGACAAACTCAGGTTCCAGCCGTCCCCAAGAGCTTATCCTCAAAAGAACAGCGACAGCATCCATCCACCAGCAGCAGCACAACTACGCAGCCCCTTCCCCTTACTCAGACCATTCAGACTTTGCGTCCGCCCCACCTTCCAAGAAACTCAGGTTGGAAAGCAGCTCCGTCTCCGGCCTTCAGCGTAGCACCAAATCTAGTTCCTCGCTGCCGCACTCTCCCAACGGAACCCATCGTCTCAGGAAAAGCGGCTCGGGCTCCGACTCGGAGGACAGTGAGCGTCGGCGCAACCACAACATCCTGGAGCGTCAAAGGCGCAACGACCTCCGCTCCAGCTTCCTGACGCTCCGGGACCAGCTTCCAGAACTAGCCAAAAACGACAAGGCAGCCAAGGTGCTCATACTAAAGAAAGCCACAGAGTACGTAGGATCGCTCGAGGCTCAGGAGCTGCGGCTCCGACAGGAAAAGGACAGGCTCCAGGCGAGGAGGCAGCAGCTACTCCGACGCCTGGAGCAAGCCAGGACTCGCTAAAGTAAACCGTTAGCACTCGCGGCTGATTGAAACAGCCTGACTTCTTACGGACACTCACTGCCGCCACTTTCTTTGCACATTTCTGGACGTCAAGAATGTTTTGGGTTTACTTCACTCATTCCGGTCACATAGAGGAGAACAGTATGCGACAGGGAAGGACCCGTCGGTTTCTTGGACCCGGGACTGGTTTCACAGGACTGGTGTGACGTGAAAGCCGATGAGGAACACGCAATACAACACAACCACTTTGCCTTTACTCTTCACAATAAGCAAAAATACTTTAAAAAATGGACTCGAGTGAGCTCGCGATGGCTCAACTCTTAGACCTCTCGATGGTGCTGATGCTCCCGGATATACCTCTGCGCACCTTGATGTCGGTTTAGCAAAACACTATCAGTCTGCCTTGTTTTTGTTTTTCTAAGAAAATATCAAAAAACGCTGCCAATATACCAAGACTGGAAGTTTATATACCTTTATTAAGTACTGTATGTTCTCGATTTCCGAGGAACGTTGTAATATAGTATCGTTCTTTCCATCTCTTTTTACGTTTATGTTCACACAATACTTACTAATTTGTACACCTATGCTTTAGTGTGCTCCTGATACATACTAAAAATCGTTACTTATATTTTCGTATGAAAATGAGTTAAGTAGATATCACTATCTTGTTTTATCTCTTCACTCCCCTTTATCCCTTTTGTACAGAAATCTCTTTACATTTACCTTTCTTCTCGTTCTGTTTATATATTTGTACCGGTATCGGGTTCATAGAACTGGGTCGACGGGAATGTCTTTTTTTCACTCTCTTTTGTACATGTACATTTTAGTGCTGCAACTCATAGCACTTTGAAATACCTCAATTTGAAAAATAAATAGGATTTGAAAACAGACAGAATCTGTTGGTGTTGAGTTTTTGAACGTGCAGTATTGAGATACAATGAATGACTGTACAGTCCAGTGAGTGACCTTAGAGTTCATCCCAGAGTTCTTCAGGACGGGCTGTAGTACTGGCAACACTGTGACCAACTTTAAAGTTAATACTGAACTAATAAAGGCATACTGTTTCATTGAATAGGTTTTAATCCCAGCCAAACTGACTAACATGAAAAAACCGACCAACCAGAAAATAAATAAATAATTGACTGTACTGTTCAGTGAGTGACTTCCATCTTCCCCCCAGTGTTTCCCAGGATGGGAAGTTTGTGACAAGTATTAATTAATACCGAACGAATAAATGCCCACTGCTTCATTGAATAGGTTCCAATCCAAACCAGACTGACCAGCATGAGGCAGGTTACATTACTAATTTAAAAGTAGATTAATAAATGTTGATTATTGACCAGAATGAACAAGTAACAAAGCGTTGATTAAAGGGAAAAATAAAAGAATGAACAATGTAACAGCTGTAATGTGTAGTGAGTGACTTCTACCTTTATCCCAGGCTTCCCTGAGATGGGCTCTGGTACACTGAATAGGTTCCAGTCCCACAATAAAGTGGAACCCTGAAGAAACTAATGAATGAATTAAGTGTAATGACAGGTGGGTTACTTCATTTTTCCTCTCAGTGTTCCCCAGTATGCGCTATGGGATAAAGATGGAATAGGTTATGGGGTGGGCTCCAGTTCCAACTGGACTGACCATCATGATGCAGATAATAAAATGGAACTACCTGTTTCAATAAATACCTCAATTCCCTAGCAGACTGACCAGTATGAAGCAGGTAGTAATTTGTAAAAAATAGAGCAAATAAATCAAATGAATTAATGAATGACTTTCATGTCTGGAGAGCCTTCCATTTTTCGTCCCAGAAAGACTGACCAATATTAAGTAAATACTAAAATAAATGTCAGCTTTTTCATTAAACCAGCACTAAGCAAGTAATAATGTGTAACCTTTAAAAAATGTGAATAAGTTACTTCCATCTTCCTCCCAGTGTTCCCCAAGATGGGCTCTGGTACCTGCAAGACTGGCCTGTATTAAGAAGTTAATACGGGACTAAGCATTTCCAAGTTTTTCATTATACAGACTCCAGCTCCAACCAGATTGACCAACATGAAGCAGAAACTAAAGTGTCACTTGTCATGGATGAATGACTGTAAGGTCCTGTGAGTGAGTTCCCTTTCATCCCAGCAAGACAGGTTGCAGGTTTGAGTCTTAGCTCCACTTAGTGTCTGTGTGAAGTATGACATGCTGGTAAAAAGATTTGTTTGTCTAGTGGCTAATGACACCAAGAAAAAGCTCCAGAATGGTATGTGCCCACTTTATGCTCATTGATCTCTGACCAAGTTCAAGGCCTCGAACAAGTAAGTCTTGTGGAAATGTGGAAAAGTGTGTGATTGGGTGAGAGTGAACATGTTCTAGTGCTACATGTAATTGATTTATGACATGGCCAAAAGTCCTTGAATTAAGTACAGATGTTTCAACCACACCCATCACAAACAGATGTATCAACAATGTAAAAGGCAATACTTTGATTATTTACATTTACAGCATTTACCAGACATATTTATTTAAAGGAACCTGGAAAATGGAACCTAATCTTCGAATCATAAGTAAATTAATAATAGGAACCCTAGCTAGTCAGGGTGTTTTTTCTTTCTTATTTGTTCCTGGTATTTCCTAGAAAGAACAATGGTGCAGCTGATAAAGTGAGTGCTTGAGCCCCTGAGTTTAATCCTTACCTCTGGTCACCCTTGGTCACTGTCTGTAAGAAGCCTTGGACTCTTTCAGAAACATAGGGATTACCTGCTTGAGATTTCCACTAAGTGTGACCAATCTCGTCTAGTTTTTCCAGGTAATTCCTAACCCATTTCAACCAATATCAGGGATCTTCAAAACATTTGAGGGTGAGGGTGAGAGGAGTAGTAATTGGTTGTGTCTGAGAGAGCTTATAGTCCGGATTTAGTGCCATCTGATTTTCACCTTTTGGACACTCAAAGAAGCTTTAAGGGGAAGATTGGTATATCAGTGGCAACATGTTCAAACAAAAACGTTTTGCTGGTGCCATTAAAATGGTGAAAAGCTGGTCCATACAGAAGTCTTAGAAGTGTTGGATAGAGCATTGGACCAAGGGTGCCAAAAACGCTGATCAAAAAAGGCTGATTTTATTATACAGGCTAATTTTAAGTCATTAGAACATCCATGTCATCTCAAACATGACCACAATCAACTGAATACTCCATGAAGGTTGAATCAGTATATGAAAATGAAATTGATGCACATCTTGAGGGAACATCATCCCTTCACAGAGCGGCTTGAAATTTAATTTTAAGAGTCTAATGAATCTTGGTCCCAAATGATTACCCATCCAAGCTCTGGAAATTGGCTTTTTTTATGTATTTGAATTTTGTACATTGTAATTTCTCTAGAGAACTCAATTGATCAATTGATGTAGGAGTCAGATGAACAGTCAATTTTTTAAAGAAAATGTCAATTTAATATTTCTATTATTAGCGTACACTCAGCAAGCATGTTAGTGCAGCTGGTACATATGGTACATATATTTTTAGATCATTTTAAAATCCACACCAATCAAACAGATACTCTTTATTGGCATACACTACCTAAATGTTTTTGCTAAATCATTTGCTGTGCATGGCACCACGGTGGCTTAGTGGGTAGCACTGTTGCCTCACAGTGAGAAGGTCCTGGGTTCCATCCCAGGGTGGGGAGATCTATTCTGTGTGGAGTTTGCATGTTCAAAGACATGCTACCAGGTTGATTGGAGACACTGAATTGTCCTGTATGTACCTGCAATAGACTGGCACCCCATCCAGGGTTGCGGGTTGTTACCATAGCTATACCTCAGCCCATCTCAAGCACTGCCAATCTAGAAAATTGTTTTTAATAATAGACACCATTTCTGCATTTTTTGCCCTGGGATGTCATGATACCTGACATTTTGTACCAATACCACTAATTTTCTATGATTCTCAATACCAATTTCAATACGATGAATTAATAATTAATGAATGTCAACATAAATGCTTTTTCCAGCAAAAATGTGCAATTTACTTAATACCTTGTTTTTTTCAAGTTATAATTTTTTTTAAAACATGAATCGTTTTCAAAACTTTGGTACCGACTTGGTAAAAAAGTATCGTTCTTAAGACATCTCTAGTGAACATGAGTGTGCAAAGCAATTCGGGCAAGATCTCTGCAAAGATGGCTGTTTAGTTCATACAGATAATTTTCAGATTTCATGTTACATACAGAAATTTTAACCCTATAATCTCACATTCAAATAAAGTCAAGCACCCCTGTAGGGTCATTTTGGAACTTGCTGGCAGAGGAAAAATATCTAAACATAAGAACATGTGCCACATATTTGACAGCACCCCTATTAACCCCAATAATAGGTGTACCTACAGTGCTTGGGCAAGTGTGTGTGTGTGTTATTTTTCATGAAGCTTATTATTATGACCTGAGCATTGCTTTCATTAAACTATAACTTAATTATAACTTAATTATGTTGTTTGATTAAAGCCTATGGCCACACCACTCTAAGAAAGCTTCTGGAAGAGTAAATGCCAAACTAAAATAGATTTTAAGTAGAGTAAGAGAAAGAGAGAATTATGATATGAATTAATTAAAAAAGATAATTTAGAACTGAACTTCTCACTTTTTACTGTATTTTTTCTGCATACTGTATATTGTAAATTTTCTGCCCTATTTTACTCTGTCTAATTTATTTTATTACCTTTTTACTCCATTCTGTTCAAGCTGACTGGCCCTTTGACGAAAAAAAAAATCGTCCCTCTTTGTGCCCCGGGATTGTAAAGTATAGGGCACGCACAGATGCCCTTCTAGGAGGGTGCACACAAAAACACGCGCACCCTCACCAAGAGGCGACATTGAAGCGTGCTAGGCGTACACACAGCGCCATTCCTTGCTTCATTGTTCGGCCAGTTTCCATGGAAACCAGAGCAGCTGCAGCATGGTGTACTCAGAGCTGAAGCAATGTTTTATCCCGCGCGTGTGTGTTCTCTCTTTTGTGCCCGTGCGATCGTGACCGGGGTGTCTAAGCGGGTCGTTGATTATTAAGTCCGGGCCACATGGCATGAAAGTGTGCTCTGAAAGAGAGGGAAAAATCTGTGAGGAGAAAGAAGTTCTTCAGGAGTCGTACAGTTCGGCGTACACTTCAGGATAACTCAAAGGGTTACATAAGAGTCTGAGATTTTAGTGTATGTGGGCGTGTGTGTGTGTGAAGTTCGAGCCGCGGGATGAGGTAACCATGGGAGACCCCACTGTACCATCTGTCCCGTTGCTTATCTTGTCTGGTTATGGAGAAAAAACAAAAACACAGAGACGGCTGCAGACAACAACACACCAGCACGACTAAACCAATAGAGCCTGCTGAAGTGACAAAGTCCAGATACACATTTACACACACACTCACACACACACACACACACACACTTACACACACAGCTCGGATTGAAAATTATTTCTGATTTCTCACAGTGAATGTAGCCTAGTGCTGGATTAGTAATCAAAAGGTCTCTGTATCAAGCCTCTTCACTTCCATGTTGCCACTGTTGGGCCCTTTAGGATTGCAACCTTCAGTTGCCTACAAAACAGTGTGGATATATAAGAAATATTTTTATTTTTATTTTTATTTTTTAATTTGGTCAGAATTGGTGGTAGACCTGGTGCCGCATGATAACTGGGAGTGAGGGCCTGGCTTTGATCCTGACTTTTGTTAACAAGGATTCTTTGATGCTCTTCACACGTCTGCACAGCTTTCTGTCCTGTATTTCAAATCTCTCTCACCTTACATAGTAAACCGGCTCCCCTTAATCCGTGCCTTTGGGAGTTTGGTATGTTTTTCCAGTGTCTGTCTGAGCTGCCTCTTGACTTCGGAAGTTTCTTACTCACCCATCTCAGTCCACCATAATAATGTTAATCGGCTGCTCTAAATGTTCCTATGAGTGAGGGTGTGAGTAAATGTGAGGGTGCTTGATGCCCTGTGATAAACTTGCACAGTCAGACCCAGCAGGATCACTGAAAATATTTGAATGAAAAATACATTTTTCTCATCTTTTCACACAATTAATCAACCACACATGATGCCTCACGCATTAACTGGGAAGTTTCACAGCCTGTCACCATGTGGTGGACAATCTCACGTACATTTTGTCAGCCAGTGTAATCTGGCAGTGTAATTTTAAGATCTTACTACAGTTATTCAATGTTAGAATTAAGTCTCTCAGTGACCACTCATATAATTCATACCACTCTTATTGCTTTGAAAATGTCCTCAACAATTTAGGCTTTTTCTGTATGGAGCCGTGTTTTATTCATCATCTTTCTGAGATCTTTTTATGTACCGAGCACACAAAGACTTTAGTTCTCAATGGTAAATGTTATAGCCAGCTACTGGCGTTTGAAGTTTACTGATTTTGGACATTTTTATTAGCTTTAAGTTGGAATCTCATGTAAAATAGTGGAACACCTTACTTAGTGCACCAACTGCTTGTGATTGGGATTGATTTTTTGGGGAGAAACAATAATAAATAAATAAATAAATAAAAACTTGCAACCATAAATATGAACTAATCAGGTATAATTTGGTACTATAATGCCTGCTCCTAACATCAACTTTGAGGATTAAATGTTCACTCACAGTGTAATATATCCCACCTTCTAACAGGTGCCGTGATGAAAATATAATCATTGTTTTTTTTCAGTTCACCTGTCAGTAGTGTTATGCCTGGTCTTTATTTTTTAAATTGAGGGTGATGCATTTCCTTCTTTTCATCTAGTGAATTGTATCCACAGCGGTTGAAAAACCGACAATGAATAAAAATCATGAAGGCCTGGCTTTTTCATAATGGCAAGTTTTGCTTTAAATTTAAAGGTCAGCACACGGTCACCTTCACTGAACAGTCGCTGTTGGAGCTGAGCTAATCCACACACAATGACACAACCCAAACAAAACATGCCAGTCTAAACGAGCCCAGCTCCTACAGGGCACAGTGACTGGGGCGTGGAGCGTGCCATCTGTCTCAGGTCAGGTGCAGAATGGAGAAATACAAGCTGAGATATGTGTGTAAGAAAAGGAGGAAGTCAAGGTGAGCAAAGTTAAATCAATTGTGTTAGGATTAGCATACAGATGGTCAGTTTCATCAATTCTTTTATATATTTTTTCTTCAACACTGCACTTCTTTCTTCAACTAAATCTCAGTTTGACATCTTGTACATGTGTCTGTATGTTAATTCAGCCTGAACAAAAAATCTGACCTTTATTTTTGGAGCACACCTAAAGACTAAAAGAACAAAATAACACACCAATTATATTTTATTAATGTTTTTGGCTAGATGTATTCTCACCTCTCACAATGTAAGTCAATAACAGAAACCTGGTCTACATGACGTAACCAAAAGTGTGTGGACACCAGATCATAAGCATGTTGGGCATCTTACAAGCAGCTGTTAGAGTTTTTACACTGTTGGAATGGCTTTTTGAAGTGACAATATGCGTCTATACAGTCATAGAGCATTTGCAATATCAGGCACTGATGTTTGCTAGATGCGCTAACACATTTGAATAGTGTTTATTTATGGTTGAGTTTAGGCATCTGTACAGGCCACTAGAGTTACTACAGAACTCAACTCAATTCACGTTAGAATTCACGTTTTTTTCTCTGCATTTTTAGATTTTTGTGGGATACCGTGAGGACAGAAGTGTAACTGGTCTGGGAGAGCTTATAGTCCAGATTTAGTACCATTTGATTTCCACTTTTTTGCTCACTTTCCATGTGATGATGATGTGAAGGCAACGGTGCATCAATGGCTATCCACTCTACCAAAAACCTTCTCTCACTCACTTTCTTAACCAATAAGGGTCGGGGGTTGGTGTTTGAGCTTATTCAAGCTTTTCAATGGGCGCAAGGCAGACAGTCACACCCTGGATGGGGTGCAAGTCCTCACACACACACACACACACACACACAGTCAACTATAGGGCAACTCAGTGTCTCCATTTAACCTGCATGTTTTTGGACTGGTGCTCCCATGCAGATATGAGGAGAACATGACAACTCTAATGATTTGTGTCACTACTGACAGTCTCAGGCATACTGATATGGTGGCACAGTGGGTAGCACAGTCACCTCACAGCAACAAGGTCCTGAGTTTGATTACCAGATTGACCTCTGTTGGTCCTTTCTATGTGAAGTTTGCAAGTTCTTCCTGTATCTGCATTGGATTCTGTTTTCTTTGAATGTCATGGACATGCAGTCAGGTTAATTAGAGATTAAAAGTTTCCCTAGGTGTGAGTGTGTTTGTATGCCCTGTGAATAGTACCTATTGAGGCCCTGAGTAGAATAAGGAAGTAGTAAAATTCATTACTTCTCTCAGGAGTTTATGCATTAATTCTTGCAAATTAATTACTAACAGCTTCCAGATTTCAAATACAGACTGGCAAGGTAGTGCGTTGATTAAGCTAGTCTTAAAGTTACACTTGCAGGTGTCATTTTCCTTCTTTTGGTCCTTATTTACTTGTTTATATATTAGTAATGTGTTAACACAAGTCACAATTTTATAAATCTGTAGAAACATGTTGCCAGATATTATATATGCAGTGGGGAAAATTCGTATTTGATACACTGCCGATTTTGCTAATTTTCCCACCTACAAATAAAAGAGAGGTCTGTAAATTTTATTGTAGGTACACTTCAACTGTGAGAGACAGAATAAAAAATATATAAAATAACATTGTATGATTTTTAAATAATTAATTTGCATTTTATTGCATGAAATAAGTATTTGATCATATACCAAACAAATCCTACCAAATTAAAATCCTGCAGGGTACGCAAGGTCAACCCCAAGAACACCATCCCAACTGTGAAGCATGGGGGTTGAAACATCATGCTTTCAGTGCGCTTTTCTGCAAAGGGGACAGGACGACTGCAACGTATTGAAGGGAGAATGGATGGGGTCAGGTATCATCAGATTTTCCCCCAGTTAGAGCATTGAAGATGGGTAGTGGCTGGGTCTTCCAGCATGGCAATGACCCGAAACACACAGCCAGGGCCAACTAAGGAGTGGCTCCGAAAGAAGGATTTCAAGGTCCTGGAGTGGCCTAGCCAGTCTCCAGACCTAAACCCTATAGAAAATCTTCTATTTTCTAGAGACTCAATGTTGCCCAGTGACAGCCTTGAAACCTGAAAGGTCTGGAGAAGATCTGTATGGAGGAGCTGGCCAGAATCCCTTTGAGTGCAAACTTGGTCAAGGCAACGTTTCTGTACCAAATATTAAGTTATGATTTTCCATTGTATCAAATACTTATTTCATGCAATAAAAAGCTCATTGATTATTTAAAAATCATACAATGTAATTTTCTGGGTTTTTCTTATTCTGTATCTCACAGTTGAAATAAAAATGATAAAACAATATTTGTAGATGGGAAAACTTGCAAAATCGGCAAGGATCACTTTATTTTAGTTTACAATTTCTAATTGTGTGTTTGACAAAAATGATCCCTGTTGTTTTATTTGATTCAAATTCCTATTCTAGCTTATAGAAAAAACAACATTGCTCATGTTTGTCAATCACATACTTACAAATTGTAAACTAAAATAAAGTGATAATTTCTAAGTGGTCTCTTATTTTTTTCCACGACTGTATATTCCCTGGGACTAATGAATTGCTCAACATTACAATGCTGAGTGTATGTGTACATATGTGTGTGCTGGACTGTAATGTGGACTCCAGATGTTGCCACGACACTTGGGGTCAGAACTCCGGTTCCCAGTAAAACATTTTACTGTTTGGAAATGTGCACGCGCCTCATGTGGAATTTTCAATGAACCTCTTGTACAGCTAGTCATATAGGTTAAATAATCCTGGCCTGGATCATTCTGAGTGTAACATGGGAAAAAGTCTAGCCCGCAGCCTGATCCAACAAGACAAATAAACTGTAAACACTTTGCTTTCTTTAGCCCAAATCCCTGAATAAAGAGAGGCTAACAAGCAAAAACAACATTGTGTGTTTGTGTAACTGTTTAATAAAGTCTGTCAGACTGATTTGGGGCAAATGTCAACAGATGGAGAACCCGGATCTTGGCCTTTTGTGCAGAAAAAAGCATTTAACTGAATTGAACAGTGTGGTGCCCTATGTATGTATTTATAAATAATTCTTTTTTTTATTTATTTATTTTTTTATCAGAATCAAGATCATGGTGGGTCCGACGTGAGGTGACCCATCGAGCCACTGTAGAGGCAGCTCTATAGACATGGTTTAAATGTTTTAAAATAGTTCTACAATGGTGTTATATAATAATAAATAATTATATGTATGGGAAATGGCTCATGGGCACGCTTTACACTGTCTGTAAACACCTGGTAGTGCTACTTAAATTACGTGAATGTTACTAAATTGTGTAAAACATGACATTAAAGTTTTAAATAAATAAATAATAGGAAAGCAGATCCCCTTTTCCCATTTGACCCAAACCCTTTTTACCTTGACCCTAAGGTCATGATCAGGGCCTGACACTGATGTCCACTCTGGAGTATGTTACATATCAATCATTGTAACATTGTGAGCATATCAATTATGCTAATGATAATGCTAAAGAATGCATTCAACCTTTCTATGATTTTCTCCATCCATAAAGCTGTTTATTAAATTAGCATATTTTATCTGCTTTTCAATCCTTTTTGCTTGACAGATGTTCAGCTGGACTAGACTACTCAAGGTCAGAATATGAAAATCCAATCACCACAGCAATTGCGTTTGGTATCGGCAGAACAAGAAGGTGGAGACGGACCAGATCCAGCTTCACTAATGCTGCAATTGCATTGGTCTGGGTTTTAGATCCTATCCAACCTATACTAGACACCTACTGTACTATACTTCTCAATCAGACCAAAGCAAGTTTTAGACCCTTGGTTTTTCTGCACTACATTGTTTCGAGATTTGTACCTTTGTTGAGTATTTATCCTACTCTATAGACCAACCAGCTGCTGGGGGGTTCACTGCAGTCAGCCTGGCTCCAGATACCTGAGATGAACTATCAAGACTGTCAAGGCTATTAGCTGGTGGTCACAATATGTTACTCGACAGTATATTTCCCCAAGATTTCAAAACTAAACAGATGTGAAACTCTTGTCTTCCTGCAGAACAGTAGTTCTGGCTGGATAGTTTGTCTGGTTTTGCCTGCACTCTGGTTGGTGTATCCTGTCAGATTACTAATCTAGGTCTTGTAGCTGTCATCCATTAAGGATGGAATTAATTAGATTTTGTGCTGGCTGGTCGTCCCAATTGAATTCAGGTCTGAATCATTCAGCGTCATGAGAACAGAGCAACTAAAGGTGAAATGCACATTCATAAATAGGACTGAATCAAAAACAAGTCATGTTGTTCACGATATCTTATCTAACATGCATGAATATGAAATAAAATAAAAATGTATAAAATGTATTCACAACAGCTACAGAATATTATTACTTATTAGTTTGTTCTTTTCCTTTTTCATCATATTCAAAAATACCCAAATGGAATATTTTATTTTGCTTTGTTTAAATAATTATAATTGTATTTATGTGCAAATAAAATATTTACATAAAAACCACTAAGCAGAACTAAGCAGTTTTTTCCCATGATCCGCATTGCTGATTTTGCATAGTTTTTACTCCAGATGCCCTTCCTGACACAACCCTCCTACTTATATGGCATGGGACCGGCACTACAATGCACTGGCTTAGGCATCTTTGTGACTAGGCGGCTTTAGTACAATTTTCTCCAAGTAACTGTCTCCAATTTACCAGGCTGCATGTTTTTGCATTGTGGAGGAAATCGGTGCTCCCAGAGGAAACCCATACAGACACGGGGAGAACATGCAAACCTCACATAAAAGAACAGGACCTTCTTGCTGTGAGGCAACTACCTACTGTACAAACCTATCATGTCTTTCATAAAAAATAAGGAATATGCAGTGTAAATATATTAATCGGAAAAAGTAACAAAATAATAATAATAACAATAATAATAATAATAATAATAATAATAATAATAATAATAACAATAATAATAATAATGAAGAATGTCTTTCATAAATAAAATAATAGTTTTTCAATACAATT
>JAYDZG010000005.1:6501205-6515224 GCA_034509265.1 Microcambeva bendego | reverse complement strand
TTTTTTTTTTTTTTTTTTTTTTTTTTTTTTTTTTTTTCAGGGTTGCTGTGAGTACAATTCACTAGGGAAAGTTAGGAAACATCATGGGCTTTGGGTCAGAGAGTCAGTGAGGTATAAGGCCCTCACTCAAGGGACCAGCAGTCCATGCATTTTGTAGACAGTATTTGAGGCATCCTGAGTCACTTCGTAAACAGTGACATGTTCATGTGCATTCAGACCATTCAAATTCTTTAGCTGTCCATCAAGAAGGAGGGGTAGTAGGTGGGGGAGTAAACAGCAGGAAATAATAGTTGAAAGCACTCGTTTTGTTGTCTGCTTTAACAAATTGCTGGCGCGCTTCAATGGCCATGAGGATTTCCCTGTGTAAGGTGTCAAATTGTCATCTTAATCGAGTTAAATGCTACTCTACAAGAAGCTCCACTAAAAATGGTCCATTAAAGTTTAATTTAACAGGACTAGTCTAGTCTGTTACAAAAGAAAGTTATATACTATGTAGCACTGTCACCTCACAGCAAGAAGGTCCTGAGTTGGATCCATGCAGGGTGGTACGGGCCCTTTCTGTGCAGAGTTGGCAATTATGGCAATTTGGTAAGCAATCGCTTAGTCAAAATGTCCAAGATGTTGAATTCTATCGCAGCTACAAAACACCACTCGGGCAAATGAGTTTGGAAAACTCCCAACCAATTCTGTAGACACAGGTGGGCGTGTCACTTTTCTGTGATCTGTGATGTTTGAAAAACAAGGCCTGTGAATTTAGGAGGGCTCTAGTCATTGGGGTTGAAGCTGGGCAGGTGTTTAGAATCCCTCTCTGAAAATGAAAGGATTCATTTCTATGCATGATCGACGGCAAAGAACCTCCTTTAGGTCAAGTGCACACGGAGGCCATACTTAGCTCAATCACATCAGTTTTATTGTTGGACATTGAGAAAGAACTTCATGAAAATGAGTTTTGAGAGTTAATTACCAACATCTATGATTTGTCCATTATCCTTTTAGAAAAAGCCAGGCAGGTGAAAGCAGGGAAACCTAACACTGCATACACACGATCCAGCAAAAGCTCCTGAGAAACTGGACACCTTCTTCTGAGATGTGAGGCCGATGCATCTCATCATTTAGGACTTATAACATCAAAGCCATATACCGACAATGGTCCTCGAATCACTCAGCCTTTAAAAGAACGACTGAGTTTTTCTTCAGGGTCTTTGGTTGGAACAATAGTCCAAGGTCAACAAAAGGTAGGAGGACAAAGCAAAAGGAGGCACATTGCTCACCTGCTGGAAGTAACACAATCGCATAATGACCACGCCGGGTATTGTGGGCCGTGTTTGGGAGAAAGAAGCCCACACGTTTAACATCCCACGCAAAGCTTGGATGCTATCTCTTGTTTCATGGGTTTAAGTACTGGGACTCTTGGTGACTTGTAGCTACAATACGATGAAAAGTGATTGAAGGGATTTATTGAATATGCTGAGTAATATTAGATATTTAGTGTAAATTGGATGCATGCTCATTTGTCCTGTTTCACTTTGACTAACCATCATAGCCATATGGTTAAGGGCCAAATGTATTGCAAGAGATCAAGTTGTGTAGTCTTCAACTTGACATGAAGAAAGTGGAAAAAGGGGATGTACTGGCTATCTAGTCAAATATGATACATCCAGCTGGATGATGGATAATTGTTTTGGAAAAACTAATTATTGAGGCATCAACATTGGTCACCAGTGTACGTGATGTCTATAGGGAGCATCATGTTTTAAATGTGGTGATCCATTAAGGCACTCCACGTGCTGAAAACAGCCACTAATGGACCAGTGACCCACACTCTTGACCATCATCAACGAGGGCTTTACTCAGGCCCCAGGAGTGACGCTCCTCAACTTGCTCAAGTTGCTGGGACGTCTAGGGTCAGCGGTGCTCCTATTTTTCAATAGAATAGCTCTATTGTCAGGACCCCCCTGTGTGCACTGACTAAGAAGAGTGGGCACCGAGGAAGGGGGCTTATCTTGCCACGCCCTCTTCCCCTCCCTCCTGGAGAGTTTGAGGAATTTCCTGATTCACTAACTTTTAGAATACCTCCCCCATTTATTCCTCCATCACCTCCCATCATCCCCTCCTATTCTGTTGTATTATTTGCCCATCCCAGGGCATTCGTTTTCTAATTTATTAATTCATGCTCAGAATGGTAGCATTTTTTATTAGTGTATAAGTGTCTGAAGTGTTTACACTGACAAATTTAACATCTGATCATAATTAGATTAATTAATCGCCATCTGATAGTCAGTCCTTGGAACTTTAATAGGCATGGAAATTCATCGTCACCCCCGGCGCGAAGTTATCTATTCACTTAACGTGAATTTAATTGGGCCAAGTTACTGGTTAACTGCTTTCAAATGTCCCCCCTTTAAAATGCTCAGTTAATTCTTGCCAGTCACACGGCCCTCACGGGTCATGCAGGAGCGACTGTCGACCAGCGCATTAACAAGGACCCGGACAGCATTTTTACACCGACTTCAAAGGGCCGGCAGTTCAAGCCCTTAATTCTCAAATAGACCGCGGCCACAAAGTAGCCATTACAGCTACTCTGCAAACCCCCAGAACACCCACCTCCCCCATCCCGTCCTTTCTCTCTGAATTGAGGTAAACCAGTTTCCTGCCGATGGTAGTTAATTTCGGCCGTCTGTGTCGTAACAAGGAACTCACTTGGAACAATGGAGGGCAGATTTTCACTCCGTGAAGACCCAACCGGCCGACTGGGCTCAGTTCAGGAACAGCAAGCTCATTTTCAAGTGCAGTTAATGAACCATTATATGCACAGCAGTCAATAAACAATGGAACAATGAGCTATTTTTGTTTAAGTTTGGTCCTATAAAAGTCATGACCCTAATTATGTAAAGCTTGAGCTCGTAATGTTGCTTGTTTCCTAATTTGATGTTTCCACTTGGTATAGAAATAATTATTTCATCACATGCTTTATCCTCATCAGGCTTACAATGGGACAGAACACCAATCCATTGCAGGGCTTTGGTCATCCCACGTCAGACATAGCGAATCAAGTCTTTGTAGATTCCCATCTATTCGAAAGCACCACTTGGATTTGAACCTGGTGGGCTTTAAAAATGAGTCACATAGTCGTTGTCCCATGATATGTTATTGAACTTAAAATTGTTATAAAAATATCAGCTCTACTAACGCTCAACTGGATGCCCCCTAGAAGGCACAATTGGGAGTTCCTGCAGCAGACAAATTGTCTACTTGTCTGCTGGGTGGGGACGCCCGGACTAATAAGGGGGTAGGGACCTTGACACTGTTTAATGACCCTGGTTTGTAGCCTGAGGTGCCTGTACTGAAATGGAGGAATGCTGAGATCAGTAAGAGACTCCACATGCCTGAGACTGGGCTCACACAAACTCAGGGAAGACCACTCAAAAAAGGCCCCAGATATTTGTTGTATTTCTCATTAGAATGATGCAATCTGAACCAAAAAACTATTCTACACACCAATACGTATGTGGAATTGGTTGCATTAATGGCAATGTCGGAAACAATCTCTGCTTTCTGCCATATAAATTTCTACCGGGTTCTCCATGTTCCCCAACGTGTCACGGCCTTGCACTCTGAGGTCCGAATGGAGGATAATAGCCATGACGGCTACCTCATCGCTTTGATGCAGGGGCGTTCTAGCTCCTTGGTAGGTCCATATACTGAGGAGCACATTGCACATTGTTTTGTTTAGAATATTTGGAACATTTTTCAAATAAATCTCCCTCATGACATATCAACCAAAAATGTCATGAGTTAACACATATTAAAATAGAATTTAATCTTACGAACACCAAATAAAAGTCTGGACATTCAAACAGCAGACTAAATCCACACATAAACCCAAGATAACTCAAAACTGGTTTCGAAAAAATAAAAACCTTTTATGGCCTAGCTTATTCTAATCCCGGTGTTTAAAAACTGTGAGCTTTCTGAAACGCTCTTTGACCTTTGGGAATTAAAAAAAATCTGCCCAGAGGAATGCCCCCAAACTGAACTACAGTGAAGCAAAAAGGTAATTATTTTTAATCCTAGATGTCTCCCTCACCTAGGGCCACAGCCGAAAACTAGAGCCCTTACATGCCTGTACAGACACTGTCGGGTCTGAACATGTGGCTAATTAGATCTTAACAACCCTGAATATTCTGATAAACTACCAAACCAACCATTGTTACACATAATAATTGGAACACACACACACAAACATCTCACCCAGTTTGGAGGAATTAAGCTTAACTGTACATCATTAATAGCAGTGTCTTATTTTAATGTATGTTTTAATGAATCAGATCACTAATTAGGGTCCAAAACTCTTGCATTCATGTGTCACAATGGCTCCGTGGGTAGCACTATTGCTTCACAGCAATAAGATCCTGGGTTAGGATCAGAGACGCTTCTGTGTGGAGTATGTTCTCCCATTGTCTGTTGGGTTTCCTCCAGATGCTACGATTTTATTCCAAATACATGGATTATAAGTAGAATGATTAAATAATTAGAGTTTAAAACTCTTGTGGCTCAGTGGGTAACACTGTCTCCTCACAGTAAGAAGACCCTTGGATGGATTCCCAGGTGGAGCAGTCTCATTAATTTATATGTAGTTATCATGTTCTTCCAGTGTATATGTGGGTTTCCTCCTGGTGCTTCATTTTCCTCCCACAGTCCAAATACTGTAGAGGCAGTGCGATTAATTGGAAATACCTAAGTCCCTCTATTTGCATGTTTCCTACCTTTCTGCCAATGAGTCAGATCCACTGTGACACTGATAAAGCAGACTATAAATTAATGAATGTGTCTGTTTGGTCCTATGTAACCAACTACCAAAATACAGGTTTGCCATAAATTAACACCCCCCATGGCATAGGAGATACTCCCACAAGGCTTAGAGGATTAGAGGTTTCTGCTCTTGCTTTGAGTTTGTGTATTGAGCATTTAGCTACATATCATTCTGTTTGCTAAGCCCATGAACAGTATTACTGAGGTTCCAGTACATTACAGCAAATCAAGGGGGTTCTTGGACTACTTACATTACAGCAAATCAAGGGGGTTCTTGGATTACTTATTAAGATTGGTTTGTCATACCATGAAGTTTGGACAGTGATTGTCTGGTGGGAAGAGCTTTTTACCATTAATTGGAAAGTTGTGGTAGCCTGGTGGGCAGAGCTTTGGAAAAGCAATCAGAAGATTGCAAGTCTGAATTATTCTTTTTTTTCCGCCTGCTCCATGACCCTTCCATCACAACCGGAGTCCTCACCCCTCCTCTGTGCTTCGGTGGACTCTAGGTGCTTTGGTCTGCTATCCAGGGTCCATACACTGTCAGTGAAGACCCCACCCATTAAGCCCATACCTTATCCCACACAGCAGACTCATTGGCTTATTTTCTGATTTTATGACAAATATATTTTTTCTTCTGGTTCAAACCGCACAATTGCCAGGTTGCTACTATTGGGCCCTTGAGGAAGGACCTTAAACCTCAGGCTGTATAGTGCCACTTTAGATAAAAGTATATACTAAATACCATGAATATAAATCTAAATGTTTTTCTATAGGGCAGCCTAGAAGGTAAGGTACTATACAAGGAGTCAGAAAGTTGCTGGATCAAACCCCAACACTGCTAGGTGACACTGTTTGGCAACTGAGGAGGGCCCTTTACCCTCAGTTGCTTAGACTGTATAGTGTACTTCCTTTTGGATAAAAATGTCTTCCCAATATCGAAAAGATAAATGGAAATGTTCCTTTATGAGACAATACAGCAGTTAAGGTATGAGACTAGCAATCACAAGGCCGATTTTTAGACTGTATAGTGTCAGTTGTGACTAATTACTAAAATAGAAATTGTTGTGGGTTCAAATCCTGGCCATGCAGTCACTGTTGGGCCCTTGAGGAAGGCCCTTAACCCTCTCATTTCCAAAATGGTGTGGTGGGGGAATGGGGCGAGTCTAACTTTTACAATTTATGGTTTGATTATTAGGGGTCTAAATCCGGATGGAAATGTGTTAAAAGTGCTGTACGATAAACGGGAATTAAATGTAATGTTCTATAAATATATGTTGCATTCTTAATATACCTAATGAGGATGAAGGATCATTTTCATCAATCAATTACAATAAATTTCACTTCATTTAGGAGTATCTTGAATGCTTGAATAGGAGACATTCATTGTCCCCGATTAGAGATGGTAAAGATCAATGTCACGCTTTATTCCCCTGATCGTCTCACTGAATGGTATGTGTGTGTGTGTGTGTGTGTGTGTGTCAGTGCTCTATAACCAGTCCCAGACCACCAAACACTGACACACTCGCCCTGTTTGATGCAGACCCCGGTCATAAAACCGCGCTTCCGCTCTTTCACCGTGAATCAGTCGCTCCTCTGTTATACAGAGCTTTTTCACTCTCGCCCATCCTACTGTTTGTTAATTGCGATGGGGCACGTGTAAAGCAACTACCGGGTCATGGCACCTGAAAAAGTTAAAAAGCTGTAAATAAATGAGAAACCTGGTCTATGAAACAAGTAAGGCGTGTAACGCAAGAGTGAGGAACGATTTACAACCCCACTTTCGGTCAGTCCGGGAGCTCTCATGTAAATCGGCTTTTTGAAATACGAGGCGCGTGTTAGCAGCTGGCTCAGAATTAGAGGCATGTGTTGCGTAGATATAGGGTGGGTTTACGGTCACAGGCTGTGTTTGATGTGCTGTAATGAGGAAGTGAGCAACTTCCTGTGGCTAACGGGAGCGAGGGATTTGGGGGTGCTGGTATGAGGGGATAAATGAGAAGCAGAAGTAGCTGCGCGACCAGACGGATGGGAGCGCTGGTTAACATCACTCGAGTGGGATTGTTGTGCTGCTTTACGAATGGCAGGGGGGAGAGGGCACGTCCAGGTTGAGAGGTGCGTGTAGGAGATTTGTGCAGGTTTACACATCATTACTGCTGAAAGATGAAATGAGGTTGAGTGCTTTTAATCTTTTGAGCTTCTGCTGATTGTGCCTAGACTATATTAGCTTTATATTCATTTTTGGGGGTCCTAAGGGCACTTGGGCAGCATAGCAGAATAATAATGAAGCCCAACAATATATCTCAAGTTGTCAATTTACTTGCTGTTAGCATGGCCTGGAAGGATCCTCAGTACTGTTCCTGCGTTAGAACACTTTTGAAAGATGCTGACCACTGCAGACCAGACATGCCCCAAAAGAGCTGCAGTTTTGGAGATGCTCTGACCCAGTGTTATTCACTTCATTTGTCAGTAATCATGATGTTAGGTATGGTTGGTGTAAATGACAAATACTGGCATTCTGTTGAAAAAAGGGATTAAAGCAAATAGGTCACCCCTAAGCTCAGTTTGCATTAAATAGAAATTACTAGTTAGTAATAATTAATAATTTAAGATTTTATTTTTTGAATTGGGTAAAAGTATATCCAATCAAAATCAAATCCACAATACAATAAGGTTTGCAAAAGTCACTTGGTCCGAATCCTTTCTGCCTACATTTAAAAATAAATAGACATTTACCCCACAAGTACATATTTCCGAGTGCATTTGCCCATAAAATAAACTGACCTCTTCAACCTCTCTTCAAAGTTTTTATTTTTATTGTTCGTGTTATCTGAGTGTTGACCTTTGGAACAGAACTTGTGACCTCTTCTCTATTCAAACAAAAGACAAACACTGGGATTTGTCCGAGCACCCTAAAAGAGAAGATCTGTCCATGCTATGGCTAAAAACTATAAAGCCGGGATCAGTCCAATAAGGGCGAAAGTGAATGTTGGGCATCAAACTGAGTCTGGGCTCAATTATTTAACTGATGTGAGGTCTGTATGACAATGTAAGCTCTATTGTTCCTCTACAATTGGGGGCTTTCTAAAGATGGCTGAGTGGAATGTGGCATCCAGGGCTCATAAATCTCCTCTGGATGATAACAATACGTTTGAATAGCCATAAAGTTCTCTTAAGTATCTTTACCACCGTGGAGGATTAGCCTGTTAGTATCTTCTCTCTGAGTGCCTGCTCATTCTTATGCGATAAGTCGAGACCTCCTGTTGAACACACACTCATGAAGCCACTAAAAATCTTTGAAAATACTCGGCCTGGTCAAACACGCTGCCTAATCAATCAGCTGAGGAAAAAAAACATCAATGAATTACAATTAATTCATGTGATTATAATCCGTATTGAATGTAGCAAGCTTTTGATCTGGTAGAATATCCAATACTGCTTTAATGAACCTTTCAGGCTATTAAAGGGTAAAGTGTGAGAATTGACCATCCCGTTCAAATCAGATTAGATGAGCGTTTTACATTTAGAATAACAGACGGATTAAGTCTACCTCAGATGTTTGTACGCTCATTATTTACACATTGATTTAGTGACCTCACAGATTTACGATGACTTATCCCTGCTAAGGGGATTTCACATACCAGTCTGGTGCTAATGACATCACAAAGAATTGAGATCGGTCACCAGTAGTTGCATAATGCTGCCCCAAGTAAGTAGCTCAGATGCATATTCTTAGATATAGATAAAGAAATTCTGAATCTTCACTCATTCAAAAAAGTCATGCAAAAACCCAAATCTTAAAAACTGGGGCCAGTCTGAAAAATGCAAATAAAATATAAAAGCTGTGTTCTGTACATTTACTTTTAAATGTATTGAATACATCTTGAACCTAAGAAATGTCACGTTTTTTGTCTGCTCTAGGTCATTTCTTAATGAACATCCATTCATGTCTTCTGTGACACTTTCCAAAAAAGTTGGGATCGGGGAACAGCTACCACTGCCCTACTGCCATAGACAACAACAACACTTACCAAGCACTTTAGTAGTTACAGCTACATATGGTACAAACCTTCACTGATTATTTTACAAGCTACACGTGTATATATATAAATTTTAAGGGTATACAATTACTTACTGTAGCCCTGTTGTTGCTTTGTACGCTTTGTGTCCCATTATTCAATCTGATGGGCTCTTCACAGGCTGATGATTTATGGGTAGGGGAGCATTATTAGCACAGCAACACGAACATGGTAAAAACATGGTAATGTGTGCTGTATCAGGTTATCTGGATACCTAGAGGCAGTTTGGAGGAGTTAATAAAATACCAAAACACTAACACTCTGGTTTTTCAGGGTTTCCCCAACCTTTTAAAACATGCTATTAAATACACTAGCCACTCAAATGTAACCATTTATTAACTCGTTGTCTGCTTTACCTCCAACCCACATTCAGTGCAATTTAAAATCTCAATTAACCTGACTGTTTTTCAACTGTGGGAGGAAACCAAAGCTCCTGGAGGAAACCCATGCATACACGAGGAGAACATGCAAAGGACCCAGACTGCCCCATATATGGATAGAACCCAGGACCTTCATGCTGTGAGGCGACAGCCTGTTGAATGTTTTAGAATACACTAATGAAAAATACTGGTTGGCATTAAACTTTCAAGTCAAGTCATTTCCGCATTCACTGTAATGAGAAATGTAATATTTTGGTTAATATACTCATCCTATCACAATAAACTCAGCATGTGTGTGGTTCCTACTGATCTCATTATTAATCAGAAGTGTGAGTAGTTACAAAGTAAGCCTGATGTCTGGACATCAGAGGTCAACATATCCTAAAGAGCTTTTAGAGGTGACAAGGCTGTTACTGACCACATAAATCAATATCTATTAAGGTTTAATCCTGATGAAGCACTTGAACTTTGCCAGCCCATGAAGTTGTGCTTAGATTTACACTTTTTCACACATGTTGGAGATCCCAGTGTGTGATCTCTACCTCTCACTGTACAAAGAATCATGAGTACTTCCACTTTGTGAATTTTCAACAACAGTCTATTGCTGATCTGTGCTGATAATAGGTGGGAAAGTGATAAAAATGAAAATATCATGCCAGGTACTTTGGGCTCTGCATTCCACTAGAAATACTGCCATAAAATAATTTTCTTATTCTTCTTTCTCATTTTACATTTTTACAACATAAATATGAATATAAATAGCCTACTTTGCTCAGGAATAGATTACACTTCTTTCAAAAATTCCAAGCTGTCGTATGCTTGTGATGGAATTGCTTTACTGGGTTGTCTGTGTGTGTGTGTGTGTGTGTGTAGTTGTAGGCACAGGAAACTGGAGAAGACCATACTAACCGTCCAGCTGTCTACAGCAGCTGCTTCCTATTCCTATTACATAACTGCAGCCCACTTGCATTGTGTTTGTGTGGAGATAATTATGGTGCAGTCAGTGTGTAGTGTAAATGTATTATAACACACACTGAAGTGCACATGAGCCTGCTTTCTGAATTTCTAACAATCTTATTAACTTATAGAATAGAAGGCCTTTATTTGTCATGAATACACAGACAGGTGTACAGTACAATAAAATTCTTTCTCTGCGTTTGTCGGTTTGTTTGGTGGTAGTGCAGGGTCAGCTTTTGTACGATGACCCTGGAGCATAGAGAGCTATTGACCTTGCTCAAAGACTCACCAGTGACTGCATGGCAAATCTGGGATTTAAATTTTCAGTTTATCATCTAAAGATATATTTCAAAAACAAAAATAACATTTCTGTAGCAGTAATATGAAAACAGTTTATTTTATCTTTTGTAACAATCAAACTTTTAAATATAATTTTAAATATAATCTAAGACCTTTTGAGAAGTAGAGAAGATGGACATTTAGATATACTAAACAAAGAAATAAAGAAGAACTGGACAGCATTCAGCTAAATGTCTTTTTTGTCTTTGAGTTTCAAGTTGCATTGTTGATATAGCAATTGACTGTGTACGTCTAGACCAAAGTTGCCATTTATCAAAGGTTTCTCATGCAACACTTCCTGTGGGATCAAAGTCACATTAATAAACTTACATGATTTCTGGTCTTGTCATACATGGAGTGATTGTTCCTAAAACCTTTTTGTAACCACACAGCGTTCTTGTATCTCTGCAACATTAAGTGTGGTCAATAATGAGCGGTAATTGTCTTACAGAAACGTCATCAGTGCCCAAAGAACTCAGAAACATTGAGATACACTGAAAAATATAAAGAACGACACCCTACAATTGATCTCGAATTTGGAACACACACACAATCCTCCGCATTTTAACCCAATCTGTGCAGTGAAACACACGTATACTACATGCAAGTGAACACTAGGGAGCAGCTCTGGCCATGGTGCCCATGCAGCAGTTAGGGGTTAAGTGTCTTGCAAGGGCACTTCAGTCATGACCTGTCACCTCTGTGAATCAAACTTTTTGATCACAAGCCCAGTTCTCTAACCACCTGGCCATGGCTGCCCCTAAAACAAAATCTAATTTTGTGAGGCTTCAAACAGGATGTTCTCAGAGGGAAGTGGCCACTGAGCTTAGAGTGTCATCAGCAGGTTGCATTGGAGATAAAGGAAGACTGGAAGAGTCACAGAAAAGCATATAAGTGGACGTTCTTTGGCCACATGCCACACTAATGACCGCTTCATTGTGAACAGTGCTCTGTGGAACTGAATAATGAATGCCACACTCCAGGCACATTTAAGGGAGGTGGGAGGCACCCAAGTGTCACATCAGTCCATTTGAAATGGGTACCTGACCACACCACCAGGCACAGGCATCAACGTCTTTCATGGGCCATGGAGCATTTACGTCAATGAGAGTGCTATACATGAGCCACTGTTGTCACCAGATGAGCCTTTGGTGGTGGTGTTACAGTGTAAGCAGGTGTGTCTAGTCAATACAGAACTGCCCTACACTTTGTGAATGGTACAGTGACAAGCCCAAACTACTTAAATAATTGTGTCTTTCTATGAACAACTAATTTCATGTTCATGGACAACAATGCTCCAGGTACCTGAAATGGAGTGGCCTGCACTTTCTACTGACCCGAATCCTATAGAAAACCTATTGGATCAGCTGAGTCTCTGTGTAGAGGCTCGTAAATCGGAACCCCAGAACCTCAAAGACCTGAGGGCCACTGAGTAGGATGCCATGCCTCAACAGACAATAAGTCGACTTGTGAACAGCATGAGACATCATTGTCAAGCTGTAAATGATGCTTAAGTGCACATGTCAAGTTATTGAGGGTTTTTGTTTGGCTATACCCACCACAGCTGTTGGCTTTTATTTCAATAAATAGTTTGATAGAATCACCATTGCATTCTTCTACTTAACTTCAACTTTTTGTGACTGGTGTATGTGAGATAGAATCCTGCTAAAATTGCTTTTCTGTTGTGAAATAGAGCTACAGGTTGCATTTATTGTAGCAGCAGATTGCATTTAATTAGTATAGTTTTTTGAGTGCTTTCCAGTTTAGCTGGCCCTTTTTTATCAAAACACCACTTGACTCAAAAGTCACAACGTTTCCAGCGAAATATTCCTCATACACAGCAAGTCCCCTACATACGGACATTTGAGTTACGAACTTTGGTACAAATGAACAAAGTTGTCCTCAAGTTCAAGTAAGTGCATAAGGATAGTTTGCATGTCTGCTGAGGGGTGGCAGCTAAATAAAAAGAACTTATTTTTTTTATGTTTAATGTGTATAAAGGTGTACGAGTGTATTTAGTTGCAAGGTCTGTCTCATCAGTGATGTTTAGGCGATACAGAACATTTTATTAAAGATGCTAATGCTTCTACTTTCCAGTAATTGCTATCTACATAGCACATTCAAATAACCTGACTTATACAGTAAATTAACAGAACCCTTACTAGTTAGACAGGTAGACAGTAAGGAAGCAAAACACACTATGTTATTGAGCACTCCATGTACGCCAGATTGAAGATCTTATTTTGGTTACTAAATATTATTAACTTTAATTTATACCTGTACTGTAATTATAAACTACTCTGTTATATTTGTTGCATTTGTGTATACTTTGCCTATACTACTGAAAATATCATTGCCAACTTTTTGTGGTATTAACCATTAGAAAGTACCCTCCTGGGGTACCCTCCCACCTCCCTACACCCCTTCACACATACACCACTACCACCTCATTTCCTCATATCTACATACCCTGTGTGCTTTATTCCTTGATAAACTAAACCATTTTGTTGATCAGTGGCATATCCATTACCACATTCATTATTTTGTCCAAGGACTGGACATGGCTGTCAGCGGGAGTCCATATGTGCTTAAAGAACAAAGACTGTCCATGAACTTGCTTTTACTTCCACATGCAAATTATTACTCTGAGTATACCAGGCTGACAAGGAACCCACACCTCCTCCCAGAATGAATATAATGGACCATTTCCATACCTCTGTCCTTTCATGTCTCATGCTTGCTATAAACATAGTGCCTCTCTTCTCTTAAAACCTGTCGAGTACATTGAACCAGTCTGGAAAGTGGCAGCTATCAAATCTCTAATGTCTGCGTGACACAGGGGTGATAAATTGCACAAAGAGCAAACCTTATGTGGGGACACTGTCGCGCGCAGTTCCCATATCAATCGGGACTCTGGGCTTGGATGGGCCCGGCAGGACCCTGTGTTCATCCTTCCCTTCAGAGCCGTCACCCCTGTGGCTAAGCGGCCCATGGGGGTCTTTTGTCCCCGATTGCATTCTTCTGTTCCATTGTGCTACCTGACGCCATTTTTGTCTTTTCAAGGCTCATCTTTACAATTACCTTTGTCAGAGGGACCCACAGCACAGTGTTGAACCCACGGTGTTGAGAACAGAAGTGGATGGAAATAAGAAGAGAAAAGGGTTGATGAAGTGAAAGATAAAGGGATTAATAAATGTAAGAAGGGGTGTGAGCTTGATATCCATTTCACAAAAATGTGGTAGTTATCTAGACCTCCTAACACTGTGCATTAACATACAGATAATAAGGGATGAATAAAATTGTCAGCAAATTTATAGCTTGTATATAAACTTTTTTCTCGTTTATGCTTGAGTTTAATTGTTTATTCTTAATGCTAGATATTTCTTCTTGGGTTCATCCAGGGATGTCCCGACTGCCTATGGAATTGGAATACAGCACTACCATGGTCAAATCATTAC
>JAYDZG010000005.1:6488353-6498849 GCA_034509265.1 Microcambeva bendego | reverse complement strand
CTGGTGGCCAAAATTGTGGAAACACCTACCATTAAGTTAGCAAGTTAGCAAATTATCTTGCTGTGGTCCATGATGAAAAAGCTGTACATTGTAAATAAATATTAAATTTATTAGTAAATATTTGTTCAGAATTGTTAGGCAATATCAAGGCTTAGTAGTACTACTAGCTGGAGTAGCAATCATAAAAAGCAAAGGTTCTAAATATTCTGTCTTATAGAATAATGAGCAATACCGTACATACACAACAGACATCTTACCTTTACACACCATTCACTGTAATTTGACTAAAACACAAACATTTCAGAAAAATCTGTCACAATAACAACATTATATTTTAAACAAACATAGAATATATTCAAACCATGGGTAAACAGATTAAATAGGTAATGAGAGTTCCATGTGAGCCAAGAATAGACTGATAAAAGTGAAAGGGTTTCCACAATTCCACCACTGCAGAACGTAAGCATGTTTGGGGTTATTTACCGAGCATAAATACAGTTGGGTCACATTCTTATGACCATTTCCTTTTAATGCATGCATTCACTCAACCAATTTGTGCTTGGCATGTTCTCCAAAAAAATGCATTATGCTTCTTCTCTACTGGAGCTGAATCCATGCCCTAACAGAGGACAGAGAAAGTGTTGTACGTCCCCTCCGGCACATGTACACTAATCACACATCTTTTCACCCACTCAAGACTTTTCACATGCCAATCAGCTCTGTGCACGGGCAGCCACACCTTATTCAGCCCCTTCCTCAACTATTGTGCAGATGCCGTCAATCAACCAGCAGATGTTGTAACTCATTCAGTCACAATGAGACCCTGTCCCACCCCATGAACAACAGTCAATTGCTGTTTATAAATACAATGTATTACAAATCTCAGCTCTGGTGGGCTAGTGTGTTTTACCACTCTCAAATCCATCCTCAAAGATTACTTACACCCTTACAGCAAGATAACGCTACATGTCACACAGCTAGATATTGGTTGGAAGAGCATGACCTAGTGCTACGCAGCCCCCTGCCCTTAATTCCACAGACCAGAATGCAATTGAGCATCTTTAGGACAACTTAGTTGGTCGTGTTCACTCTATGGTTCTTTCCTAATGCCCCTTTCAGCAGCTGTGGGATTCACTGCAGTCAGCATTGCTCCATATACCTGTGACAACCTACCAGGACCTTATTGAGTCACTCGCATTCTGGATAGCTGCAGTTACTCTGGATATTAGCTGGTGATCATAATCATGTGACTTGACAATGTACCAAGATGCCAAAACTACAAAACACAAGTACATAAATTTCAGCCTCCAAAATTGTCCTAATGCTAGCATACTAATGCAATTTTACACATTGATAAAAAATTACCTCTCATGCAGCGCTGTCTGTGATCCCCAGCTGGAGAAGTCTTAAGTGAGTCTTTACAGGGGAAAATTAACTTTTCCAGCTACGGTGGCATAGGTTTTATTACTTCAGGGAGAGATCTCAGTGTGCGTTCGTGATAACCGCATTAGGATTTGATGCCACCGTGGCTTGTAATCCTTTTTGAAGTGGGATTCACTTTCCTGCCAGAGTTGAAAGTTACCCAACCAGTGAGACTTTTTTATTTTCAGCAATTTATGGATGTGTCTCAGAATATGAGTTGGAAATGTCGCTCACAGAGATATTCAGACCCCTGGACACCCAGCAACTCTTAAGATATCTTCTAATATACTTGCCATCTTAACTATACACATTCACTTTCATGAAACTACAAGAGCAATATTGACATCCATTTTTGGTAGTATTTTATTTTAGTCCAGCTCTGTCCGGTTTAAAAGAAGTTTTTCCACACGCAGCTGGACTTTTTTTGTTGCTTTGAACAACATGCTGAAACAGAGTCCTTTCTGTGCATGTTCTCTCCAGGTATGTGTGTTTCCCCCAGGAGCACTGTTTTCCTCCCACAGCCTAAAAACATGTAGTCAGGTGTGTGCCAAAGAGACTGGCGCCCTGTCCAGGTTGTGTGCCTTGTGGCTTCCCAAGGATGAGATTGGGATAAAAACTGAAAAACAAAACACATGTAGTGGACTTCTAAATGGAGCTTGAAGTGCTGGTCCGTGGACACACTACTATATGAGTAAAGCAGGAAGAGCAGACAGCAACAGAGGAATGCTGAATCAAGCACTGAGGTGAGTAATTGGGTAAGTGACAATTTTTCCAACTTCCAAAAATCACCAGATGCAACTGGGACTGAGGTCAATGAACTGGCTACTTTGTCACTTTATTGGTGATCACCACCCAGTGCTTTGACCTTAGAAAAGAGTCGATGGGTGAAACTGAATGTAAATAGCTGCTGTGGATCTATTTATCCATCCATCCATCAATACATCTATCTTAATCCAATTCTGTGTTGTATTAGATATATACTATGTCATTTATTATTATAATCTAATAACATTTGCAGTCACCTTTATGTATTCATATATCTACATACGTTGAGAGTATTTTTTTATGGTTGGATGGGTGGCTATGCTCAACTGTGGCATGCAAGAGTTTAGCAAAGCCTCACACAAGGCGTGGTGGGGGGGTGGTCAACCAGTGCAGTAAAAGGGGGACCCTGGGAAGGTTTATTGGTACTTCAAGACTCCCCCCCTAACATTCAAGCCCACCTTTCTCCTCTCTCCTCCTCTCAGCATCGCTCCACACATTCCTCTTCAAAGCGTGCGTCGGCCAGCTTGGGGTGCGGCCCACTGAGTGAGCGCTGGATTTGGCCCATTGTGTCCCAGCTTCAGGGCCCAGTGACATCTTGAACGCCTCAAGAAGATTAAATAGCAAAGCCCAGTCGGAAACAGAACGGGCAGGAGAGTGGGAGAATAAAGAACCAACGGTGTACGGGTGGGGCCGAGGGGGGCTCTGAATGAGCGCCGAAGAGATGGAGCGAGGTTGAGCCAGCATGAGGGAGGAAAAAGGAGGAATGTGAGAGCACAGGGGAGTAAAAGAGGGATAATGAGGAGAGGAGGAAAGAGGAGATGAAGTAAAGGAGAAGAGGAAGAGCGAGGGGCCTCACTGAATGAGGATTAGCATTGGCTCAATAAGAGATGTATGAGGGAGATAGATGAGGGGAAAGAATGGATAGCACACATGGATGAATGTGCATGTGTGTTCAGGGTTGGGTGAAATATTTTATATAATATTTTGTGGCCAATTGCAGAAGAACTACTAACATTCACACCCACATATGAATTGAAAAACTGATGCGAGAGTTGTTGTTACAGCTGGTAACTCATCTGGTAACTTCTCATCAGGCCGGTGGTCAGGACTCCTCATCCTCAGGTTACTTTCTGTAAGGAGTCTCACATGTTCTCCACATTTCTATACATATTTCTATATTCAGGTTTTTCAGTTGCCCCTCATTATCTCAAACATGAGTTGTAAACATGAATTAGTCATTTTTATTCTGATTAAGATCATGATGGATAACACTGGTTTGCTAAATTTGAAAACATTGCGGTGCAAGCCAGGAACAAACCACAAAGTTTTTTGGAGGACATGGAAAAATATTTCACTTGACACTTTTTAATTACTCAATTCTGATCACTTAGTCAATTGCATTACTCGTAACTGGATTTTTTTTTTTAAATAACAGATTCCATATTTAAAGTCTGTAAATAACACAAATACATTGAATAATAGAATAAATAAAAGCTACAATACACAGCACATCCTTCCTTACTACAGTACTTAAATGTAAACATAGAACATTCAGCGACAGTGCAAGGCTTCTGTCTAGAGGTTTTGACACCTCCCTTTCTGCATCCATAGAATTGTTAGGGAGCTTTCCAAACTTAGTTAACCAAGTCATGTTTTGAGCTGTTTTACACTTAGTGTAGTGCACATCAACCAGTAAACATGAGGCACTTTAATGTGACATAAATGAAAAATGTTACATTCCAACAATCAACATCTCAACAACACAAACTTTACATTTTCAATTTCTCAGCATATTGCATATTGCTCAGGACCACAGTTGTTTCAGCCCTGATTGAGGAGAGTGATAATGACATGGTCCCTTCTCCCTCTGCAGTAGCCGATCTTTTCACCTGATCGACCTGAGTTTATGACATAACATGAATGAGACCTAATAAAGAATAAAAACAGTGTTCTCACCCCCACCAAGATGTTAACCTACCACACTGCTGAGCAATTTGAAATTAAATTTTGACTTTTTTAATTATGTTTAATTAATGGCATATGAATGTTCGCATTTGAAATCCTGTATTAAAAATACTTCATTTCACCCCACAGCTACATCGTGTGACGGTATGTTCAGCTCATACCATTCACACGAAAAGCTCATGATGGGAAGTACTTGACACAGCACCATTCTAAATCGTGCTCTGCATTTAAGCACAGAGCATACTGGTGTGGAAGTAGGTGTGGGTCCGCGCTTGTGTATAGATTATGCATATCCCCAATTACTCAAAGAACACAAAGGCAAGTAAGATTAGCGCCAGTCCTTTTAGACTTCTGCTTCATTGATCGTGTCCTAGAAAACCATTCTTTTTCCAGGAAGTCCATTACACTTTGGTTGACAGGACGGACATCTATGAGAAAATACCTACATATACAAAGACATGGATTTTAACCTAATCTCCTGCCATCTCATCTGAAGCATGATACCTACAGGCAAGAACTTTAATTTAATGTAATGACGAAATAAAAGGAAAAAAAAATCTTTGTACTTGGCATGTATTTACTTTTTACACACATTTGTTCTACCTATTAAATTATCAAATCACAAAATTTGGGATCGTTTGGAAAATACAAATCAAGTTAAAATGTAGTGTTCCTTAAATTAAATTATATTTTCTCTGCTCAACTTTATTTCATTTGTTTATATACCTCCATTCCTACATTTTAGTTCTGCAGCACATTCCAAAAAAATTGGAACAAGGCCAATTAAGGCGAGTAACGAGATGAACAAAACTAAATGATGTGATTCCGAACAGGTGATGTCAACAGATAATCATTATCATGGTTTGGTTCAAATGCACCATCCAGGAAAGGCTGAGACTTTGATGAGCAAATATTTTCAGGTGATCTCCAGTTCATCAACAAATGTGTGAGAAAATAATCAAAATGTTTAAAAACAATGTACCTCAAAGAAAGATTTGAAAGGATTTGCAAATTTCCCCCTCTACAGTGCATAATATGACTAAACGATTGAAGAAGTCTTGAGAAATTTGATTCATCCAGTCATTTAATTCTTCATTCATTTATTCATTGTTGGTTTCTGTTTGCGCTCGTGGTGAGTTTGATTGACTGGGTGAAATGTAGGAAATGCAGCAGACAAGGTGCTCAGTGGTTGAATATCTGTTTCCCTCTGTGCAGTCTGTGAATTTAAACTATCGTAATGTTAACACATACCACCTAGGAAAATGTTGGGATATGTCACACTGAGCACAGATTTTCAGCAAACAAATGTGTTTAACAGGAAAATTAACTAACCCTGTGCGCTACAGCAAACCCTCTTTTAGTGCTTAAATGTATCTCAATTCATGAAACCCACAATAGGGTTTTAATGCCTATTGCAAGATCAAAGAGGCAAATTCTATTGCTCAGGCCGCTTGCCTAATTGCATATGCATTTAATTTGCTTCTCAATGCCCAAAATACCAGGAGATTATTCTAATGAACCAGCGATTTAAGCCCATAAAGCTGTATTTACATTGGCAACAGTGACGTCAAATGGCGATACACAGTATGCCAAAGAGTAAGTAGACAGCTTTTCTGTAATGCAAGTTTGGCTATTAAGATACATCAGACACTAGTAAAGAGCTCAGTATTTAATTTTATTTTAATATATATTGCATCTTTTTTTATCTATATACAGAAAACTGTGTTTATATGTAACTTTTCTTACCTAGTTTCTTATCTTCCTTTCTTACATTCCCACCTTCCTTTCCAGCCTTCCTTACCTACATTCCACCCCTACTTTCTTGCCTTTCTTTATTCCTTACCTTCCTTCTCTTCTTTCTCATAATTTCCGTCCTTTCCAGTGGTGCAATTCATTAAGAAAAATGTAGGAAATACCCCAGACTGGTCCCAAAATGTAGAAAATATGCCTGACTGGTCCCATTTTTATAGAAAACCTAATCTCTGACACATAAATCTTCAGCACTTCCATGCCTGCTTTGTTGGCCAAAATTGCACTGCAGAAGTACCCGACTTCATCATCAGCATCAAAAGATGAGCCATGATACTGGTAGTAACAATTTACATTTACATTTTTAGCATTTAGCAGATGCCTTTATCCAAAGTGACTTACAGCACACAGTCTGAGCAATGAGGGTGAAGGGCCTTGCTCAAGGGCCTAACATCAGTGGCCTGGCAGTGGTGAGGTTTGAACCGGTGACCTTCGGATTGGAAGTGCAGTACTCTGAATACTGACCCAATTTCATTGCATTTGCCAAATCCATCCACTAGACCAGATAGTAAAATGATCACTTAAAAAAGCTTATATGCTTTAGTCAAGTCCACTATAACAACCAATAGACAGTTTTCAGAACTGTTTTACTAAATGTAGTGTTTTTACTCAACTTCTTTTGTTTCTCTTTAGTGTAAAGCTGTCTCAACCAGACTGATTACCAGTTGCTTTTGAAAATACCACCTAATGTCTTTTTCTTTAAAAATGGTTGCTTTGCAGATGTCTTTTTTGCTTAAAAAGTGCAGGAAAAAAATCAGAATCAAGTCTTCTTGCATTCTCGTCCTTCAACAAGCCTTTTTCTTCATTGTATCGGTCTAGAGACAGTCATTTTGAAGACCGGCAGAAGCTTTTGATCTCCAAAAGGCACATGAATGCACACATGTACACACATGAACATGTGTATAACACACCAAATTTATCACAATAAAATGATTTCTGTGAGTCTAGAGAACGTAAACCATATGCCACATTGATCAGTCAAGACATTAGGACCAGCCAAAACACTATGACCAATGCTGTTTAATAAACATTGCTCAGGTCAAGTTCAGGCATGTATTAAATATTGTGTTGATTGTAATTACTCAGAGCACACTTGTCAAATACAGCTTAAAGACCAGACGACTGTGAGGAAATTTATTTAAAACATTGACGGGTGCTCACAGGCAGTTGTGTTAAGTGTCCACAGATAGTGGTATACTTATCCAATACCTATGGCATCTGGTAGGAACTAACAGAAGAGATAATGTAGCTCAAATAAGTATTTAAAAATGGCAAATTCTTTTAAATATGATGCTGCATTGTCGCAGGCTAATCACATTGTCACTGAGATTGCCCTGTCCAGGTACAGGTAATGGGGGAAGCACAGTGGTAGCACTGTTGCTTCACACCAAGCAGGATCTGAGTTTGATCCCCAGGTGGGCAGGTCCAAGTCCTTTCTGTGGGAAGTTTGTATATTCTTTCTTTCTGTGTGGTTTTCTTCAAGAGCTCAGTCCAAAAACATTGGAAACACTGAATTGCCCTATCTTGAACTGGTCTATTGATACAGTATATGCTTATTTCAAATTACAATCACATGTCCTCAATCAGATTCAAAAATTGATTGTTAAAAAGATTGAAAATTGCATGTGCATATGTATTAATTCCCTATGAAGCCCTTAAAAAGTTCTGGTGTGACCAATTACATTCAGAAGTTACATGCTTAGTGAAATGATGTCCACCTCTGTGCAATGTAAGTGTCTCATTATCTGTCAGTGTAAACACACCTTTGTGTAAACACATATGATGAATGAAACAGTGCATCGCTGTGCTTGTCACAAGCCATATAATTAGCCCTTGTGTTTTCCTGGGAAAAAAGCAGCCCAGGTATTAGTGAAAAGCATTGTGAGACCCCAATGGGATGTGGCGTAAGGTGTGTGTTTTTGTTTAAGACCGTTTGTGATGGAGAGGTTGTCCAAATTCGCCCCACATCCACATCAATGACTCAAACAAATAGAAGTCGGCATTGTACAATTGTACAACATGCACAGACGTATATCGGAATGTGCTGGGATTTTTGACTAATGTGTGTGTGTGTGTGTGTGTGAGTGTGTGTGTGTTTGATTTAGATAGCAGTGCACAATTGTTTGAATCATCAATAATGCATGTAATTGTTTGTGTTTTGGAAAATTCATGTTGACTTTAATTAGAGCTGAGCATAATGAACTTCAGTTCCCAGCATTCCCAGTTCACAGGTGAGTATTCACACCTGAAGCACATTCAATTCCTCATCAGGCTGGCTACATACACCTCTTCAGTTTTTTTTCCTGCATTGCCCTTTCTGCTGTGCTTTTGCTTTGCCATTTCTTTTTTTACATCAATTTATCTACTTCTTAATGTAGAACTTATTAGGAATTAATAGGAAGTTTTATTCTTTTGAAGTTTGATTGTAGTTTAGTAAAGTTTATTTCTTTAGCAGCAATTTGCTTTCATATATTGTGCTATTTTGTTGTAGATCCTACATTCTGTAAGTACATACCTTATACTTACTACTAATTAAACCAAAGTGTGGTGTCTCATTAAAATGAGCATTAAAACCTGGGTAGCATCAACACTAACTGCTTTATAATTTTAAACCCAGTATGTAAAATTATTAAAATGATTATTATTAGTAGAAGTAGTCGTATCATCTCCAAAACTCCATTTATCAGTTGTCAGTATATATCAAAAGTAAAAAAATAAAATAAAAATTGTCGTAAATTGGCAACAGGGTCATGGGCAGCCAAGGCTCATTGATGCACATATGGAGCAAAGGTTGGCCCATCTAATTGACAAGCTATTGTAGCTTTTTGCTGTAGAAGTTAATGTTTGTTCTTATAAAAATGTTTAATACACAGTGCATCGCAAGTGCAGGGCATTCAAAATGTTTTGCCTGATCTGTGTATATTGAATAACAAAGTAAAGTTGTTTCAGTCACTGTAAGCCCTTCGTGTGTGTATTCGTTTGTATTTCAGTACTTTTGTCAAGATACATTGCAATTTGCACTCTTCCTAATCTAAGCTGATTCATTCTAAGTAGTGGTGTGGCACACCAACTGCTGTGAATTATTAATGTATTCTCCCTTAAAGCCTTTCATGCTCTCTTGTCCTGTCAGTCTCTCAGCATCCCTCCATCTGAGACGTTGAGATCCCTCATCCTGGACAAAACAAGAGAAAAGGGGGTGAGATCAAGAGGATTGCTTCACACCCAGTTCAGCATTAAGAATCACCAACCCTAGTATTTCACATGCAAATTTGGAGTTACGTAACAAGCCAAATTGCCTGAGGTGTCTTCCTCAATTCCAACAAACACAGGCAAACACTCGCACATCAGCAAAATAAGGGCGAGGTCCTACAAATCTGATAACAGTTGAATGACTTAAATAAACAAAACCCACATCCGGGTTCAGGTGCTACAGATCTAATATCAGTGCTGTGGCTAGAAGCAACAGATTTAGATAAGTGCATGTGGGTTCAGAGTCTATTCCGGGAAGACTGGGGACACTGTGAGAATTCCTCCTGGAAAAGACACAAGCGCATAGAGGTTGGAGGAAATTTGAGTACAGGAATTTCAACAAACAATGAGCAAAACTGTCACCAAGAAACCAGTAATGTTGATCATGTGACACATTCTGTTCAATACATTTCATATAGTGAACTTGGGGAACAGTGAATTTGTTTTGTTTTTAGTATTTCTAGCATAAATACTAAATAGCAAAACAAATTTACCATTTCCCAAAGTACAGTATGTGAAATGTATTGTACAGACTGTGTCACGGGATCCACATTGATACAAACTCTAAATTAAATTGAACTACAATTAATTACTGGCATAAAATAATTAGTTATTCAAATGATGTTTTGCCAGTTATAAACTGTGGTAAAAATTTAATTTGGTGTTTGTATTCTTTGAGTAAATCATATTTATTCAAATTATCCTCTAGACCACACAATGACTATGGGTCCCTGCTGAGTCTAGTTCCTTTTAAGAATTCTTCCTGGCCACTATTGCCCTCGGCAGGCTCAACAGGGGGTTTTGGTCTGTCAGTCCTGGACTTCTAAAAATTGAACATCCAAACAAGAGGCTTGTAGTGTATAATTTTTCAAAAACAAATGCCTTTAATGCCTTCATTTTCATCAGGCTTTTAAGACGGATTAAGTGATTACATTCATTCTTGGCCTGTTTTACCACCATATTAATCTATTCAGCATTGCAGCAATACAAGAATGTCTGTGTGTGTAATATATACATCCACACATCAGTCAGTACAATGAAATTCCTCTCACACATTTAAGTTTGGAAGCTAGGGGTCAAAGCCCTGGAGCAAACAGCCTTTCTCAAGGACCCATGGTGGCTACAATCTTAAAGTTAATAGCCCAAAGCTTTACCCACTAGCCTGCCACTATCCCAGATTCCTAGTGGCTTGCGATCAATGCTAGGATTTTCTTTAAAGTTGGGCATTAGGTTGAGGTCTATCTCTCTCTCTCTCTCTCTCTCTCTCTCTCTCTCTCTCATATATA
>JAYDZG010000005.1:6472188-6483720 GCA_034509265.1 Microcambeva bendego | reverse complement strand
TCCCAGACACTCACACATTGGTTTGATATTCCACTTGGCACCCAGGTATCGGCGTGATCTGAGTTTGGGTTGTGTGTGGCTAATGTGGTAATTGGATGAGTCAAGAACTCCGCAGGCTATAAAAGAGCAAGCCGTCTGTCTTCACTGTGCCTTTCATCAGCTCATTATTTATTCATCCTTTTCTTTTTGCTTGAGTGAAGATCTACCACCTATCTGTCTGCATGTCTCTCTATCTGTCTGCGTGTCTCTCTATCTGTCTGCATGCGTTTGGCCCAGGGTTGGCCTCTATGCTAATGTAAGCTCTGTCACTCATACACATACACAGGCACAAAGAAATAGTTGAGATTGCTGCTGAGTCAAGGGTAAATAATGGTGCTTACATTATTTATGTAGATGTAAATAATGTAAGTATCAGTTATATAAATGGCATTGATGGAGATTATGATAAAATGCCCTGTGCATGTATTCCCACACTAAGTCAACTGGCTCCAGAAATACAGTAAAACCTTAGTTCTTGAACGTCTCCTATATTAATTAATTTCTTGACCATATTGTTGTAGAAAAAGGAAACTATTAGCTGGCAAATCTCAGTTTTCAACCAACCTATTCCAATTGACTAGTTTGCCAATATCTGTCTTCAAAGCTTCAATCCATAAATGTGCTTTTTGTTTTCTTTTTCTTTTTATATCACTAGATTCTTAATACATAATACACAATGAGACCACACAGGGAAAGCAACAACAGCAAAAGAAAAAATGAAGAACCATGATAGAGGTGAAAGAGTGTATTCATCTGATGTTGCTTCGCAGTTCGGAATAGTGAAATCTACAGTCAGCACCATGCAATAAATAAATAAATAATGACCATCAAAGCAGCTGATGTTGCAATAGGGCTGAAAATGCTTATTGGTGAAAAAAAGCACCAGAAGGTCGTGGGTTTTCCTGAAAAGCTGAAATAGACTCTATAACACTTCCTAATTGAATAAAAGGTTATTTATATGACATTTAATACAGCACTGTCTTCTACTTAAGTCAGTACAATGTAGAGGGAATTTAATTGTGTATTTTATTTTTGCATGATATTATGCATGTACTGTTTTATTAAAAAAGATGAAATGCTTTATCAGGAATCTTTTTATTGGCTGGAAAAGAATTATCCAATTTTCATTGATTCCTTTGAGAGAAGTGTATTAAATTCTCAAGGTTCAGTTTTCAACCTTTTATAAAGGATTACGTTTTAGAACAGAAGTTTGAATGTGTTTTCAGTAGTAGATAGAGAAAATTAACATGTAAAAATAAATACTATAGTTTCAAAAGAACTGTGATTCATAGCTATTATCTTTATACAAGCTTTAGGTCTGAATGCAAAATATAGCCTGGAGTGGTGTAAACATGACCCCTAATCTTGGAGCATTTAAATGTTAACAGTTTAAGTATGGCCTAGTCCATCACTAAAAAGAGTTTGGGCTTCCGAGTTCAAGCCTCAGCTGTGGTATCAGCCTGGCTGGGTGTTAATCAGACATTGTTGGCATGAGTAGATAAGCACATTTTTGACACCCCTTTCAAATATGGCAACTTCACACATGTGGGAGTGGTTGGATGCTGGGTAGTCTGCCATTTAAGTCAGCCATCACGGTTATGTTGCAGACTGCAGAAAAAGTATAATAATTAAAACTCAATTAACAAAAAAGTGTTGTAGAAAGAAAATGTGATCAATAAATGAATCAATGATCCAGTAAATGACTCACTGAAACAATAAATGAAAGTAATGTAAAGATGTACTGCAATTTGTACTGCAAAAGCTTTAAAAGTGAAACAGGAGGTAAAAAATACCATGGCGCTGGAGTGATCAGAAGCCTGTTGTAGCAGCTTCCACCTATTTGCTTTTTTGTGCTACTTTTGCTGTTTTACTGTACTTACTGTTCTCACACTGTACTGGAGCTGTTGTAACACCCGGATTTCTCTTATGTGGATCAATAAAGGAATCTTATCTTTAATCGGCTCACAGTGAACGAGGTACAAACACTTCTCTTGTGAATGCACTCAGATTCAGAATTAGTGTCGATAGATCAATAGACATTTTTTTAAAACCCTGGTAAGATATATCTGAACCTTTTTTAAACTCTGACCTAGCAAACATGCTCAGTAATGGTTGGGACCGCATCACTTACAAAGTGATTTTCTCTGACTAGAGCGTAATGGAAAACACACACAGCACTTCAACACAATAAAAGCTCAAGCCGTCTCTGTGAGAGTGTTTGAGGAGAGAAGGCTGCGTGAGTCAAGAGCTGATTGCTCTCCTCCGGCGAGGATCAAACAACGCTAGTCCGAGGGCGCATCGCAGACATAAAACCGGCGTGCCAACCCTAAACGCCCGTTTCCGGGCAACCATGCCATGCAGCGCTTGGCGCCCTCTCTGTGGGTCTTTTGTGCCAGGGCCAGCGGCACGTCAGGATCCTGCCGGGCACGTGGACAGCAGGGCAATGTGGGATACGTCTCAATCCATGGGGCGCTGACTGTCTCGCTCTCTTCATCCCTCATTATCCATCTCTCCTACTGTCCCCTGGCATGAAGTGCTCATCGCCGTGCCCCATGGTCCACAACTCGGCCGGCTCCCTCCCTCTCACGGTCTGTCTCTCCAGCTGTATGGACCACGCTATCCATTTCGTCCCCTGTACCACCTCCTCTTCTCTCTCACCATCTCGATCTTTCTGCCTGACAGATCACAGGCTTATAAGCTTCTTTCTTCCAGACCACAGGACTCCTCGAAAACCTCCAGTGCTCAAGAACAACATGGTAAATCTCTCTCCACACACAGAAACTCACACACACCTTGCATTTCAACAGCTCGAGCGTTGTTGACGGTCGGTGATGAATGGAATGTTTTACACGTATCATCTTCCTAAAAGTGATGGGGGGAAGTGAAAATGGACACAATGAGAGAAGTGTTAACAATTTTCACTTTTAGACATTTACAACGTCGAAAATGCTCAGCTATGTACAAGATAATGAAGGCAGCCACATAGAAAAGGGACAAACATACAGACAGACCAATGAATCCTGTCAATAATGTAAATAAATGTGTACTTTGACATTAAATCCTAATAAACAAATAAACATAACATTAAGATGCAAAAAAACTTATGTTTATATCTACGTTGCTATAAAAACTCTATGCTGCTAACTGTATATCAGAATATGCATCTACCCTTTTACTCATTACCATGTAATGCACAACAGTCTTGACTTGTATAAATTCATTACTTGTTTAGATTAGAAACATATTTTTGTATTTATTATTGGAATTTTTGTATTTATTGTACTTTTGTTATCTGCACTGCGTGTTGTATTGTATCCTGACACCTTTCTATCAAAACCAGCTTTAAAGCTATAGCAGCTCGTATGTTGGCCAGCCTTTCCTTGTCATGTACATCAATGAGCCTTGGCTGCCCATGAACCGGTTGCTAGTTTACTACTGTTCCTTCTTTGGAGTACTTTTAATAGATTTATTCTTGGAACCCCAACTGACCTTATGCTGGAACGATGGGTGTTACTATCCATGGTCGAGTGTTTATAAAGGCAGCACTTTAGCTTGACTTTACTGGGCAAAAAAAGATGATATATGAGAGCCAATTCATGGGAAAAAATGAGCATGTAATTGTATCTTGTTTCCTCAGTAGTCCACCCCCATAAAACATACACACACCACACACACCTCAAATGTGACTACATTTACCAGCAGACTGGCCACATGACAGCTACAGAGCGGCATGATTGTACCCTGCTTGGTTTCTTTTCTCCCAGCCACGATGGTGGCACTCCGATCCGCCAGACTCACGCGGACCAGACGACAGATGACAGTTGGATTTCTGGAGCCAGGACTGGCACACAGGCCTAAAATCTGTCTCCGATTGGAGAAAGCACAGCCACTGCTGTGTGGATGTGTGAGAAAGATAAATGGCTCCACTGAACAAACAAGAAATTAGATCCATGTTTATGACTGACAGGGATAGGGTTGCCAGCTTTATGCGCTGACAGTTATTCGAACATACATGTGTGCGGAGGGGTGGGCTACTTAGCCCTTGCTTGTAGCTTACTGCTCGGTGGACAGATTTGACCCCCCCCACACACACAAACCTGAATGTGTTAAAAGTCATCATATGTATTCACTTTATCAGGTACACACATTACTGACTGTTGTCCAGTTGTTGCTTTGATAGCTCTCTATACCACATTGAGAATATCAGTGTTCCCCCAGTAGGATCTCTACGGACCAGATGATGTTTGGGTGACAGCAATATGTGTAGCATGTACAGCAACGTCTGCATTGTCCTGTTTTGTATTTTTATTAGGAACACGTTTAAATATTTTAAACATACCTATTCAAAACTTGGCCTAATCACTGGTCAGCTGGATGCCATCCAAGCCTCTTCAAACCAGGGCATTGTAGAGCCCAAGCCCAAATAAATATGAGGGTTGTGTCAGGATGGGCATGCGGCATAAAACAATGCCAAATCAATAATGCGGACCACTTTCCACTGTGGTGTAGCCTAACGGGAAACTTCACATATAAGTAGACCACACTTCCTACTAACATCAAATCAGTAGAGGACTTGGAGGTCACTTTTGATTGAAAACTGGGATATCAGACAAGGATCCACTGGATCCCTCTGTGATTACCGGAATCACTGGGTGCAATTATTGAAAATTATTTTCTCATGAGAATTTACATACATGTTATTCACACATACAAGGCTTTGAGTTGAACCCACAACTTTACAGTTGGTAGAACACATCTTGGTAACCCACAGCTCTAACACACTAAGCTACCACTGTGATTTTGTTTGACCGTCTTTCCACAAAAAAGCTTTTCCTGTCCTGATTTCTAAATTTAACACAAAGAAAATGACTTTCCGTCACATATTTGCCTCCTCTTAGTTCAGATGTGTATTGATTAATCTATCCAAACAGAATTTGTGGTTTATTGATGGGTAGGGCACTCAGAGAAGGGTGTAGCCTCAAAAGCCGGACAGTCAGCAGAATACCTTGCCTGGCTGTGCACTTTTTTCATAGTCCGCTCCTATTGCACCCAGCCCATGTCTCTCTCTTTATATTTCTCTAGTGTCTCTCGCTCACTATCGATCTCTCTCTGTAATGAAAACACTGTGTCAGCTGGACAGTTTCTGTGCAGCTCTTGTCCTTGGTGACCTGGGTACCAGGAGAAAATCACAATGTTCCCTCATCCTGGAAATCCATTTTCCGTGGTCCTCTAGAAGGAAAGTGAAAATCCACTGTGGACCAACAGTGTCGAATCTCTGATCTGTGCTCGGAAGTTAGATCTGTGCTTAAACACATTAATGCGCATCTGTCAACAAGTTCAAAGCAATCAGAATAAAGATTCTTTGTATAGGATAAAGTGCTCTTATGTTTACCCAAATATACTGAAAAACAAGAATATCACAACAAAACTCCACTTCCAGCCTCAATAAATGCACTGATGAAAGTTAAGAATGATTAACAAAGTAAATCTGCAGCATCATTTTATTTCATATACAGTAATTAGCTAATCCAGATATCAGATATCCAGCAAACAACTAATACATCTTTTGATTACATTTGAATCATAAACATAGTGTTCCACTTCATTTTGTTGCAAAAAAAGATATAACCATCATTTTCAAAAACTCACCTGCTCACAAATATTTCTAACTTCTGCATTACATTAATTAACAGTGTTCAGAAAAATATATGTCCTCAACCCTTTAATGGTCTCATCAAGAAACCCACAGCTGTCTTTTACTTTTACTTTCAGTTCTACTTTTATTTTTTAAGTACATTGAATATCAGAAAAATACTTTTGATACAGAAGTACAGTTATTATTAAATAATTTAATTAATTTTTCTTGTATGATACATGAACTTTACAGTAAGTATGGCTTACATGTTTTTTTATACATCACTGGAACCTGGGGAGACAGACAGTCTGTTTATCTATGTAGAGTATAGATGTGTAAGTAGTAGAAATACAGACGTTACAGAGATGAACATGCGAATGTAGATTCTGGTTGCAGAGGTGTAGACATGGGCGTGGTCAATAAGTGCACAGTTAAAGCACGTTGTCATCGCCTGATTGATTTGACGGGTAATTTTGACTTTGATGTTTTTTTTTTTTCTTGAACAGTAACTCAGCAGCAAGTGCCGCTAGGTAAAACAGTTTTCCAAACCATCAATCACCCAACACGCCCACACACACACACACACACACACACACACTAAACTCCTCAGGAATGAGGTGTGGGTGGCTTTTTCTTTATCCCTCCTATCTAACTTTCTTTTACTAATTCCTTTTTGTATTTTTTTTTTTCCTATCACTTATTTCTTTGGGTTGAACTGGTTGTTTTATGTCTCGCTTTTTTAATATCTACCCTTCAATCTTAATTTTTTAGCCAATTGATTTGATCATACATTCAAATACTTTAAAGATATGTTGTAACTGATTAAGCTAGAAACACCTGAAATGCAGATTCATCTCATCACAATACACCTTTCCACTGTTTGATGGTCCATCCTAGATGCCTCTGAGCCCAGAGATATTGCCTTCCTCCGAACTTTTTTGGAATGTGTTGCAGGCCTGAAATGCAGAAATAGAGGTTTATTAACAAATTAAATTAAGTTAAGCAGAAAGTGAAAGTAAATTTAAGTGACCCTGCATTTTTATTTGATTTGCATTTTTAGTTACACAATGTGCTCAGGTGCTCAGGAGTGCAATGACTTCAGGTCTGCTATAAGTGGAGCTTGAGTAAATAAGCAAATAAGTGGGACATGTACCAAGTAGATGAACCCTGATGAACCAGAAAGTAATCTACCCACTGGCTTTAGCAATGTGTTTGGGTCGGTTACATCTAAAACATGTTAACATCAACACATTGTTTGTTATTTAAGGAGCATAAAGACCTTTTAAAAGTGATAGGAACCAAAATACCGTCTCTGCTGTTACTGCAAATACTCACCTTCTCAGGTACACTGCTCTCCTTTTTGCTTACGCCATCTGACACCCCCCTCCCCCAAGCATTTTTTTTCTCTGTCCCATTGTATACAGACCACATTAATCACACAAGTGTGTCAGGTGGCTAAGCCCAGAGGAGGGAACACGTGTGTGCATGTGTGTTTGTATGTGTTGAAATCACTGCACTGCCAGACTGAAGACAAAAACTTTTATAAGACAGGAAAAAGAAAGTTTCTCCCACACTCATCACTCACCTCTGCCAGCAGGTCCTTTTCTCTTTTGAAATATGCCCCGCCCCCCCTTACTCTCATTCTGTCTGTTCTGTCTGAACACACACACACACACACACACACACACAAAAACTGGGCAGAATACAAATACAGTAACAAATACAGAATACATTACATGTAGAATTTATGACAATACTTTACCTAATGTCTCATTACACTCTAAAATGAAAGCAAATCTGTTGCAGAAATTTGCATAAATGTGTGGAACGTGTAGGTTGTTTCACTCTTCTGTCCAGTTCATCCCAAACCAGCTTGATGGGGGTTTAAGTCTGGAGACTGTTCTGGCCACTCCATGTTTTCAAGCTTACCATCTTGATCTTTTTACTGAGATAGTTCTGGCATAGCTTGGACTTGTGTTTTGGGTCACTATCTTGTTGTAGGATGAACCCCTGATCAACTAGGCACATACCAGAGGGTATTGCATAGTTCTGCAGAATGCTGTGGCATCCATTTTTGGTTCAGGGTGCCTCTCAGTCTGTACCATCTGTCACTGACCCTGGATCCAGTAAAACAGCCCCAGACCATCACACTTCCTCCTGATCAACCGGAGATTTCAATTTTTGATTTGACAGTCCATAATACCTTCTCCAGTCTTCAGTAGTCCAATGTAGGTGTTTTGTGGCCCAGGCCAGCCTCTTTGTCTTATTCTGACATTTTCTCAATGGCTTTCTTGCTGCAACTCGTCCTGTCAAACCCACAGCTCGAAGTCTTCTCTTCACAGTTGAAACTGAGACTTGCTTACTCCAACCATTGTTAAGCTGAGAGAGAGAGAGAGATATATGTTGCTGTTGCAATTAAGACTTCTGCTGGCTGTTCTGTTTGATTGTTCAAGCAAGGAGGAGGGAATGTGGCCTCTTTTCCAAGCTTTTGTATGTTACCCAAGATCTGACTCATCTGATTAAAATAGGAAAAAGTTCATACTTTGGAATATTTTGGAACTCTCAAACTTATTAGAAAATCTGTACTGAATAATGAATAATAACCTTGAAAACACAGCAACTGATGGCTTCTTTTCACCTTCATGAGTCAGGTTCCTAGATCAAACTTCATGAACTGATGTGCAGCAAAAAATATCAAAGAAAAAAATTAATGAATCTGAGTGGACTGAGTTACAGGACTGTTTCTGAATTGTTCTGTTGTGAGTTGGGGATTAATTTAATTAAAAGAAAGAAATACTGTAAAACAGGTGCATCGAATGATTCAGATTGAAGCTTTATTACGGCCCTGTTTCCTCACACCTTATCTCATTGGTTGTTCACACCTCACTCATTCCTAGCTAAGCCACTCAAATTGAGATATTCATGGTTATTTATTTATGGTTTGTAAATCTGATTTCAGTCCCTGATTGCTCAGTGAGTCATTGGGCAGTTCAGACTCAGCAATTGAGAGCTGAGTTGCTCCTGGTAAATTTAGAAGCAACTAGTCACTAGGAGAAAATTGTCTAGTGTAATCTCTGCATTAATATCATCAGTGGAACAATGAAAGCAAAGACCAGATTGAAGAATATTATTATCAAGATTTGATAAGTAGGAATGAAAAGGAAAGCCCCCACTGTTGAACCATTCAGTTTATAAATGCTAGTTATATATCAGTAGGTTATTTCATTACTGCCCCCACCACTCACTCAGACTGACTTAATCCCGCTCTTGATGGTTGCAAGCAGCTACACATCCAGCGATGTTTGATCCTGAGGAATGGAGTGCTTGTTTCCACTTCCCTAATGGCTGGATTACGAGCCATGTCATCACTCAGGAATCTTTATAGAGGCGAAAGCTCCATGGGCATGTTTTAATGCGCTCGGCGTATTAAAGCAGAGCCGCAGGTAGCCACAGGTACTGAGGGGGTGGGAGAGGGATGCTTTAATCTTCAACATCTGAAAGGAAAGTGTTTTAGAGACACAACAGAGCACGGAAGATGATTCGGAGGAAGAGCCACACACAGTCTTACCCTGCTCTTCATGAAAGCTGTGTGGAAACCTGGAGATTATCAACGCTGTTCACATTAAAAGGACGATAAATATAAACAGTGAATGAGTCTAAGAGCGTGAGAGTAAGTGCCTGATAACGAAATATGGTGGATGGTAACAGCCTCATAAAGCGCAGACGTAAGCAGAAGACCCACCACCCTGCCAAGTGCTGAGTATAAATTTACATTTACAGCATTTAGTAGCTTTTATCCAGATCTGCTTACAGAAGCGCTTTTACTTCCCTCAGTATCATTTCTCTACTTTTACTCAAATTGATCAGAGTCTAGTGCTGCGTTCACATAAAAAGCAGAAAAAACTGTTTCCTATGGAGTGTGGTGGTGTTGCTTAGCTTGCCACTGATCTTCCCTCTGGCTCACCATTTTTGTGCTTGCCGCAGTGCGCAAACTTCACCTTATTGAACTTTGACCCAGTTTGCTTTGGACCTTTTTAAAAAGGATTTCTCCCCCTTTTCTCCTGTGTTCCAACTACCCAAATGCACTGTACTTCCTCTGTACTGATGCCAATCCCTGCCCTGATTGAGAATAGCGAGACTGACACTCACCCTCCAACATGTGTACAGTGCCAAGTTCATTTTTTCACTCACACAAGGCAAGTTCACCTATAGCTCCTGCTGCACTCTGCTCACCATATTATTTCATGACTCAGACGGCATAAATCAGCCGTAATTTCCATAGTTATGTTGCGTTGCCGGTCCGGCCAATCATTGTGAATGATCTCAGCTCTGGTGTGCTAGCATGTTTTACCACTAACCCTTTCAAAGCGAATCCAATGACCCGAACTGTGACTCATGGCTAATTGTACTAAAACAACAATGAGTAATCTAGAGAGACATTTTTTAAAATAATAAGAGAGTGGCAATTGCTGGTTTTAGGTTGTTCTTTTAGTTCATTAAGCCTTGTTAAGCTTTTTCATGTAAGACTTCCTGTGTGGAGATTGTGAATTCTCCTTTGTGCAAGGGTTTAATCTGGGAGCTCACAGTTAAAAAAACATTACATTCACAATCCCCTGTGATGACAAGAAGAACAAAGTGATGTACCTGAAATATCCCCCAGAAGCACCAATCGTCAGCATGATTTTTTTCAGTTAAACAGTTGGCTGGGTAAAAGAAACCCCTGGTCATTTAGTGACAAAGGCCAGTCTGATTAACAGCTTCATCCTGGTCATTACCAGTAATACATATCAAACACAATATCTTCATCTGATTTCCTGATGTTATTTGTTTAATTAACTGCATTGGCTCTGTACCTATACTCTGCACAATGACAATAAAGTTGAATCTAATGTAAGGAATCTAATCTAATCCTGTCCATGTACATGTACTCTAAGTACATACCTGTAAGTGGCATCTAGGTATGCTAAAAATGAAAATCCATTCACCCTTGACTTTGAATATTGTGTGCATGCAGGTGGAGCCCAGTAGAGCATGGCTACAGAGATGGAGGCACATTCACCAGAGTGCTGTCACAACACCAGCATGATGCTGTCTTTATGAAAGAATAATGAGCTCTACCTCTTCACTACAAGTCACCAAGATCCTTCACAGTCTCTCTACTACAGGTTAATGAGTTTTTGCTGACATTGTATACTGCAAGCTAACTGGATTCAATGAGGACACTTTTATAGAAGGAAATGTCCTGAAATAGCTTTAACTTTTTTGCCAAGACATTTCATGTAATTCCAATTTAAAAGCAAAAGTGTAAGAGATTGTTTTGGTGGTAAGGCCTGATGCAGGCAGCATTCCAACCACTCTAAATGGGTCAGTGGTTGCTCAGTCGTTAAGGTACTAGAGTAACTAGAAGGCTTTCGAGAGCTTAACCCTAAATTACTTTGATTGTATAAGATCACTTTGAATAAAAGCTTAATGCTGTAAATACAGTGGTACTCTCCCAGAACCAATTGACATTGAATCTCACCACTCTATATACTGTACTCTAAGTGTCAATGTATTCAATTTGGGGTATGGGATCTGTGCACTGGGAAACATTTGTTAAGCCGCCCATTAAGTTTTTGTGCTACCAACCACAAATTTGTGACCACACACATTAAGAGGTTGAATACGTAAACATGTCAAATTTAGATTTCATGATTTTTAAAATAATTGGTTTAATAAATTATTAGGCTAAAATGTAATATTTCAAAATGGGTCGCAATCCAGGGGTTTGGGTCAAATTCTAACAGGTATTAATAAATGTCACGTTGAATTACATGCAATCATTTCAAGTTTCCGTTCCATTTTCTTAAAAACTGTCA
>JAYDZG010000005.1:6442453-6455340 GCA_034509265.1 Microcambeva bendego | reverse complement strand
CTGAGCATGCATGTGATAAAGTATGTTTGTGGACTTGTTATCAAAAGGTAAATGGTTCAGGCCAGGTTGCTTGAGCAAGGCCTTGAAACCTTATTTGCTCAGACTTTATTTTTATGTGCTGAAAATGTGTTTGCATAAGTGATGCCTATGTGGGTTTTCTCTGGGAGATCCAGTGTCCTCCAATTTACCTTACATCCAATAAGGTAAATTGGAGCTACTAAAATGGCCTGAATGTATGTGTATTGGTGGGGGTAAAAGGGAGAGGTTGCTTTTTCATGTACAGGCAGCTTGTTTAGGGTGTTTCTTACCTTTCATCTAGTGAAATGTGCTCACTGCGACCCTGAATAGGATAAACTGTTGGTAGAACAATGGATTAATTAAATATTAACAATGTTAATAATGAAACAATATTGTCATTTTCTTCCCTTTACATTCTGCTGCTAACCCTCTGACAGTACTCCTGTTTCGTGTAAAATTTAGTGCAATAAATTCAGAAGCACTGGAACCTCATAGCTGACAGGTCCTTGGTTTAGTTTGCAGGTGAAGGGGTCTATGTCTTTTTTGTCTGGAGTTTGTTTGTTCTCACTGTGTCTGTATGGCTCCTCCCGCAGTCAAAACACATGCAGTCACAGTAATTAAAGAGACAAAAACATAATGGTAAAATCCTATTAAATAAAACATTTATGAACACATTGTGTTATTTATTTTATTACATGTTTTAACCACTTTTGATTACATTCATGACAGGACGGGTTGTTTCTTGTTAAACAAGATAAATCCATAAAGTTCAAGGGTTTAATGTCAAACAAAGACCTTCCAAATGTGGTTTTGGAAGCTGATGGGCAGGTGTCTATATACCTTGACCCCTTTTGGGCCCTTGAGCAAGGCCCTTAACCATTACAGCTCAATGGGTACCATATATTTGCTTCAAGAAAGCTTGGATAAGCAGAAATGTGAGTAGAGCTCTGGGCTATCAATTGAATGATTGAGACTTTAAATACCAAATCTGCCATACAGCCACTATAGGGCCCTTGAGGGGTGGAGTACAATGACAGACCCGGCACTCTGACCCCTGTTCCCAAACAAGCTGATATATGTGAAAAAAGAATTTGCTTTTTACGTTTTAGTGTACACTTATATGTATATGTGTCACATTAAGACATTTATTGAGCAATACATTTTAAAAGTGTATTTAATGTGAATCTGTATCTACTTGAATTGTGCATTTCATACTGAGTAAGACAGCACTATGCCTAAGCTTTTGCTATTCCCTGGTAGGCGTTGGATTACAAAAAAGCTTCATTGATGAGCTTCCAGTGTTATCTCGGACTAGGCACTGATTAGCCAGGCTCATTGAAGATAGCCTAAAACATTGCTCCAGGGGCCTTTCTTCTGCTTTTCTGATTTATCTAACATGGGTTTCCCCCCATAGACACACCCTTACTTACAGGCCGATTACATGGATTAGCGACAGGTTTACCTTCACTGAGTCTATGCGTTTCTAAACAGTATAGATGAATCCCCTGGATCTGCTGTAAGAATAAAGCACAAATGTGTTTTACAATAAAAACAGACATTCCACAAAACACATTTTTGTTAGCAATGTTTTTTTCAGTCTATTGATTGTCTGTTCCTTGCAGCCTTTTGCACCATATATGATCTCCAAGGAAAGTCACGGGCTAGCACATGCTTCTACGAAACTTTGAAAAGCTGCCTCAGCTGGTCTTGCCTTTTAATTTATTTGCATGTACAAAAGCATGGAAGCACCCAGCCGTAAGCTGCTGTTGGGAATCCCATATAACATTTTACACCAATAAGAGCTTCTACTATTCTGGAATGAGCTGTACATACAATTGTCTCTGTGAACGTATGTGTCTATTTCTGAGGTCTGGCTTGTACTAAGTTCGCACACATTTATTCAAACACATTCACTCATGTGAGTTCCAAAAAGCATACACGTTTTCTATTTTGCTTTCTGTTGCACTTTTGGACTAACCACTGGGTTCTTTCTTGCCATTGGGACCAAGACTCTTGCACATGAGCATCTTCAAGAAAGTTCAGGCGTGTCTCAAGCTTGTTCAATTTAAAAATTGTCGATTTGGAGCTTCATCAGCTTCTATGAATCTTTTCACAATATTATATCCACATCAATTAAAAAACATCAATTATAACAAGTTAACATGGCAAGTCCACAAAAAAGTCAAATTGTCTTAGCACTTTCTGAATCCAGTTTAATTGCTTCCAATTGTTCATGGTACCAAATCTGCCATCCATCATTAGCAATGCTGCCAGGGTCATCTTTTCCAAATGACCTGAACTATGACCTCTAGGATCCTTTATTTTAAAAATGGCTAGACTAGCTGCCATCACATATACACAGTCTTTTCAGCTGTTACTTCCATGGAGATGAAATTGTCCTCATGCAGACTTTGAAGATCCTAAACTTTGGTCTTGTAGGTTATATAAGACAAAGATCATGACCTTCCAGCCTGGTGTAGCCATACCGTCTGGTATCCACCTGTTTCTTCAAATCTAATTAGTTAATAATTTGACTTCTCAGCTAGAGCTGTTTTTGATGTGCTATACTTGGGCACAGTTTAGGGAACTTGTTCAGGTTTTATCTGTAGCTGTATTTGCAGAAGTCTTGTATATTTGTTATTATTGTAATACGATTTCCTGGAATTTTTCCCTCATTTGAAGTGTACATTTGAAGTGACCTCTCTCATCTTTCTAAGTAGGAGAACTTGCACAATCAGTTGCTGACTAAATACTTTTTTGCCCCACTGCATATAGACAGGTAGATAGACAGATAAAAACTCAATGATTTGGCACCACCCTAGCCACTACGATGCACAAATAAGTGCATAGTAGTGCTAGTCCCAAGCCTTTAGAAATGGCATCTGGTGAAAATAACTATACCAAATCAATAATGCGAACCATGATTTGCTTTGGCAACCCATAAAGGGATCAGCTGAAAGGATTTATGTGCTTTAAGTTCTCTTTGAACTCAATTCTCTCCAGTTTGGCACAAAGTGGTGAGACACGACCAACATTGATGGTAAAAACTTGTCATTCAGTGGATCCCTTGCCTATTCACCTACTTAATGTGTAATGCTGTATACCTGTATGCTGTATTTTTTTTTTTTTCAAAATTTTCAAAATTTTAAAATGTGTTTTTATTTACAAACCAAATTTCCTCTTTGTACATTTGTCAGTTAATCTAGTTTTTTTTCAGAACATACCAAAGTTTTTGGGAACCGGGTTTGTATGGTTGATTTTTTACACCTGTTGGCAATTCTTCATGCACAGGGTCATCTTTTCCTTATAACCTAAACTCTAGGATCCATTATTTTAAAACGTGTAGAGTAGCTGCTATTAGGAGTAATTTCAGCTGTTACTCCATGCAGACTTTTGACAAAGACCTTAGACCCTGGTCTTACAGGTTATAGACAGAGATCATGACCTTCCAGTCCTGTGTAGCCAAACTGTCTGATGTCCACCTGTTTCTTTCACTAATTAAGCTCTCATATGGTTTCCCAGCTTGAGCTGTTAGAAAATGTTGAGATGCTTTAATTGGGTGAGACTTTTTCAGACAAATCATATGATTATTTTTATAGATGTATTTTGAAACATTTAGTGATATATCTCTGACTGCCTCATTTGCATGTCTTTGGAATGTGGAAGGAAACTGGAGCTTCTGGACCACGCCTTCTTACAACTGACCAAAGACCCTATTGCTATGAAGGGACAGTGTAATCACTCTGTAATCCGAAAACTGGAATACAAACAGTGCTCTAGGCCCTAAAGCTATTTGAAAATATAGTGGTACCTTACTTTTTTGGATATACAGTCCAGTCTTTTGGTCTTTGAAAAGCTCGGGTCTTTATGCTTACCCATATTGGCTGCATTTAGCACCTGTAATACAAAAGCCTCAATTATTATTATTATTATTATTATTATTATTATTATTATTATTATTATTATTATTAATTAGTAGTATTTGTAGTAGACGTAGTAGTAGTTGTAGTAGTAGTAGTAGTAGTAGAATAAGCAGTACAAAGCAAAACTATCAACTTTGTTATTAACAAAAATACATTAACTATTATGTTTAAATATTATAATAGATAGAAATGCATGCAATAATAGATAAATGCATGCTGCATGCTAAAATAAAAAAAAAATATTTCTATGTTTACTAATCATGATAGCATTGCTAATCCAGTGCTTATTCTACTAATCCAAGAACAGGAATGATTGTGCATTTAAACCCCTCTTGCTCTGTGGAGTTTTATTAGGCTTGTGTATTTAGGGATTTTAAATTAAGTAATTTACGAAAAGTTTTCTCAATCCTGCTCCCCAACCAGGTCAGGAAAGACAAGACAAGCCCCCTGCCCCCATTTCAGAGCAAGTCTAGCCTTGCAGAAATCAATTCAAATTCTGACCTTGTTTCAGACTGGCCCAATTAAAAAAATACAAATGGAAATTAATTGTAAGTGTAAGTGTTCGTTGGTGTATTTAAAGCATATTACGCATTTGCACATATTACTATGTAAACACACTTCCACATACAGTTTTCTTGAAAACCTGTAATAGTCACACCCGCTTTAAAGAATTGTGTCCGTTTGCCTTGCCTTGAATGGCCAGCAGAGGGTATGGAGGCAAAGGTGATTTTCTTTGGCAGTCTGTTTATGCTGGTTTTTATTAACCATTATTAACCATTGCTTTGTTGATTGGTAGTGAGCTTGAATTACAGAATAATGTCCATTTGCACAGCCACTAATGGCCAGCCGGGAATATGTAGTTGAAGTGGTATTGTGCTGCACCTGGGAGACCTGAGAGAAAACTATAAACTCAGGGACTTACTGACCATTGCTTGCTGGTTTACCCGTAACAGTCCCACCTACCTTGGAGATTGGCAGCGAGCTTAAATTATAGAATCATGTTACTTTGCCCTGCCACTAATGGCCAACGGGAGGTATGGTGGTGCAGAGGACTGTTATAGGTAGTCTCTTCAATCAACCATCCTGAAGGGGTGAGCTATCTCCAAACCACACCATACATACAAATCCACACAGAATGCAGGATGCATCAGTGATGGAGTGGCTGCTTCCTGGAATATAATGAGCTCATCTCTCTTTAATATCTGTTTTCCAAAAATATGAGTTATCACAGACCTGCAGACCAAGTTGCTAGTGTTATAATATCTCAGTTTTCAACCCTTTCCTTTATCTTAGTCTGCCTCTTTGGTGGTGCAATTTGCTCTGGGTGTGACGCTGAGTGAGCATATGGTCATTTGAGTTTTCCTCTTTTGTTGAAGTCAGTATTAGTTTATGTCCCATCAGACATATGTGGAGCATGGCATGCTCAATGTGCTGTTCTAGTGTTGCTCTGCTTTGTGCTTTTATTTTATTTGCTCTGTCATTATTTATGTTGTTCTGTTGTAGTTTAATTTATGTATGTGATTTGTTTTTAGTAACAAGTTTTCTTTGTCTGCAAATGGGGTTCATTGTAACTGGCGGAGTGCTACACCTGATGCCATAGTGGTGAGGCATGTCCCACCTTTTTACTCATAGGATGCCCAGAAAATCCTTGGCTTCCCACTGCCCAGCCTGAATGACCTTTTCAGCTCTGTCTGCCTCAGCAGGGCAGGCAACGTACTAAAAGACCCATCTCACCCTGGACATCATCTGTTCGACTCAATATTTAATTTCACTGTGACATATTTATAAGTGCAATTTTACTCAGGACATGTGCTGTATACTCAGGGCATGTACAGTATATTAGATTAAGTCATTCTTAGGTATGAACATAAAGAAATCATTGGACTCGCACTGAACTTTATCGTTAATAGGTATTGTCTTCTTGCTAGCCACTCATGCCTCATATTTAAGCTACAAGCCTAAGCTACAAGCCTAAATCAGAAAAAAAAACTTTCTGACTCAATTGCATTTTACATTTGCTTTGCCTTTTTTATTGATCAATTGATCTATGGTCGACATGCTACTGTTTTTTATATGTTAGCATCAACAAACGTGTGCCAGGTGCCAAAATCTATACATTTTATTTCGGATACATACCTGCCAGCACAAATTGCTGAAGAAGTTTATGCTGGTTCTGATAGTTGTAGGGTTTATTGCATTTCAGCTCTGCAACACATTCCAACAAAGTTTAAATTAGGGCATATGAGGTTAAAAAAATCCAGTTTGTCAACAAGTGTGTGAGAAAATGATTGAAACATTTAGTCTTCATCTTTATCTAATAGAAAATGTAGGGATAATTTTAAAACCGCTCTATACTGTTCACAGGTAAAAGGGTACAAAATAATACATAAATACTTAATTCTCAAAGCTGAACGTGTTGTGAGAGGAAATGGCAACACTACAAAGATGTAAATGCTTTACTATTATATGTTTTTGGGATGCAGGATAGATGTACAGTATGTGAACAAAAAAAATAATATCTTGGGTGCATCCAGCATTCAATGCCAGAATTGAATATACATACAACCCCCCACAAACGTGTATATGTTTAAACTTTTTTTTATTATGCCAAAAGGAAATTCATGACCCATGTGCATGTGTTATCTTCTCTTGAACAGCTGTGTGGCGAATAATGTCATGTGATCTTCATGCTGATTGAGATGTATCTGCAGGCATGGTAATGCAGCCTATCAGTCATTCCTGTCTTAATCAGCATGCTCAGTGTGGCTTAATGATGCAAATCCACTTGATTTAGACAGCGTTTTAACTTGAAAGTGTCATAACACTGGTAGAACCTTGTCATAATTATTCCGTTCGCACAATCCCCATTATTATCATTATTGTTTAATAGCAGGCGTATTAACTGATGCCACTGTAGGTTGAAATGTCATTACATGACATGTTAATAACTGTGATAACAATGACAATGTTTTGACAATTGACATGCATCCTGCCACAATTTATTTAATGGTTTCTGACATGACATTAGCAACTATTTCTATTTATTAGGAATGGAAAACAAAAAACAATTAAACTTTTCTTTTAAATTAATTAATTATCATATTGAATTACAAAAGCTCAAAATTCCCATATTTTATTATTTAAAAAAATCCAAATTTAATGAAAAATAAATACAATATATTAATAATAATAATATTAATAATATTAATAATAATAATAATAATAATAATAATAATAATAATAATAATAATAATAATAATAATAATCAAAAAATTACTATTGTTATCAGGATGACTTAAGAATTTATTTGTAACAGTACCCATTCATTAAATAATTTAAATTTTTGGCATACATTTTTATTTAAAGCAACTTATGAGATCAAAACAATCCAAGTAATTGAGGGGTAATAGCTAAGGGGCTTAACTGCTGAGCTACCACTGTTTCAAAAATACAAATTTACATTCACATCAAATACAGTCCATCGCGGGTCGGGCACAGATCTAAACCAGGCAGAGGTGGAAAGAGGTGGGTTGTGTTACTGCAATGGAGTAGGGTTTTTGTGTACTTGTACTTTTACAATCTGTACTTTAATTTCTTGCAATTTTTTTGTACTAAGAATTTGTTACTTTTTAAATAACACCTGTTGCTGAGTAACATTGCTTCTGGGAAGCTGCTGCAGTGATTACAGGGTTGCCAGATTACAGATTTGTTTTTAGCCAAAAACCTTTTAAAAATTGACAAAACAGTAATTCAATAAGCACGTAATTTCATGAAGTACTTTGTGTGATTTTATGTTTGTTAAATGAATACCTGTATCATAAATTATTAGTAAAATAAATGATTAGACTAAAATGAATTATTTAAAAAAAATCTGCTTTGACCCTTGAAAAAAACCCTGTTTGCAATGAGTACATTTTAAATTAGTTCGTTTTTATTTACACCCCATTAGATTTTTAGACACATTTACTAAGTACTAAGTAAAAATGAATCGATAAATATATTAAAAATAAATTAATTTAGTACTAAGTAATAGTACTTTTACTGAACTATAATATTTTAGTACTCTTTCCACCTCTGCGTATAGGGCAATTCAGTGTCTCCAGTTAGCTTGGCTGAATGTTTTTGGACTGTTGGAGTAAACAAGTGATCCCGGAGGAAACCAACACAGACACAGAGAGTACATACACACTGCAGACAGAAAGGACCTGGATCCGGACCTTCTTGCTGTGAGGCGACAGTGCTACACATTTTAACCACCACACCACCCCAAAAAGTTTAGTTACATGTCACATGCCAATTAAGAACTGTACTTTAAAAAGCAACAAAGCTTGATATGGTGTGCTGTCATGAGAGACTAATACAACAACATGGGGTTTGTCAAAGAGATGGCTATCACTTCAAAGTTCGTTCTTTTCCTAAAGCAGACACCCAGAGAGTGTTATTGCACATTTACAAAAGCGACCAACTGTGACTGCACAATTTGTTAGAGAACAATATGTTATCATTTTCATTCCTTTATGATCACAATAATGTTCCACATCCATCATACTGCATAAGTGATTTATAAAATGTAAAGCATTACATTAAACAGTTACTTTTATATGTTAAATTTTCTTGTTTGGTTGTGGTAGGTTGAATGGAGACTCTGCCTAACCTAATTTTTTTTACTATAATTTAAATACATTAAACTAGTAGTGTTAACATTTAAACCACTATAACTCGCCCTGCAGATGACACTACTACTCATGATGCTTGCTGTTTTAATAAATGCTTAACCAATTACACTAATTAAAAGAAATTGACAGTTATTATGACTGAATGAGTGAGTGAATCCTTTCAACTGCTCCTGTTAGGGGTCACCACAGCCGATTATGGTTTACATTATTGATTTGGCATAGTTTTTACGCTCTATGACCTTCCTGACACAATCCTCCTATTTATACGGGCACTACAATGCACTGGTATGTGCATCCTAGTGGCGTTTGGCTGACCATTGACAATACTATGTTTCAAACCCAGGGAATTCAAGGGTAAGCCCTACTGCTCCACCTGGATGCAAATTGACTTGTTATTGACATCAATATTATATCACATTTACAGTATATTATCACTAGTCTGTACCCTCCCCATTCTTGATATTCAGGCATGAACACGTAGCTTATAAAGGTTCTAAATACTTGAGCTTTGCTTTTAATACCTTTTTGTTTCTGTTCTTTCATTAAGATCATTTCAACAGCAATGCTCACAGTTACCTATGTAGTATAAAAGCACTGCGGTGTATGTTGTAGTTCTTCCCAGCAAGCAGCAGCTAGCAGAATATAAACAAAATGATAATGCTGTCAGACGTTATTTTCTCTGGCTAATTTCCCCCCGTCTTGGCTTTAATTTAGATGTCAAAATGGAGCTTGTCACATTGTGTCCTCCCAGTGCCTCGACTTCACATTCTCTCGTTACGCTCGGGCTTTCTTTCATCTCTTCATTCATCAGAGGGAGAAAGGGAAAATGTCACTCTCTTGGCACTGTCCTCTAGCGCTTGTCATCTTAACAGCATCGGAGTGACATCTGCCCCCGCTAGGAGAGTTTCCTCAGTGACAAGCACCCGTTACGGTGCTGCTGTCTGATTGGATAATGAACTGCAAAATTCCCCATCAGTCAATCAGTCCGGCTTTATTATTGTAGCCGTGACACCCACCACAATCGGACTGTCACTGATTGTGTTATGATTTACACAAAAGCGCTTGCCTTTAAGTTCTCGCAGAAGTGAAAGAATTAAGGTCTGGTGCTGAACTATGGATAAGTGGAAGGTTTTGCATTCTCTCAGATCATTTACTGGACTCTGGATATACTGGATTTTGACCCATGCTGGCTCCAACAATCAGTGGCACCTTAAAAGAGATCATGTTGTACAATGTCTCACTCTCCCTTGGCTCCTCTTGGCAACAATACCCTGACTGAACCTTTCACTGTGGTCAGGCTTGGCACAAAAGCACAACGGAAATTTGGGGGGGCTTTGGGGGCCACTCTATAGAGACAGGGCCTCTTGAATCGGGATGGTGGTTAATTTAAAAGCAGGAAGTCATTGTGCTAAGAGGCAAACAGTTGGGGAGGACATTTCTTTATTCTGAATAGAATGGCTTCTTTTTGACGTTGTTTGTATTGTGTGTATCAGTCTCATTGTTTAAGAACGTGAGGTACGCCGAACCTCCCAGGTTTGATTAGATACTTCCTCTGACCACACACTGACCTGCTAATACAAGCTCATTTCTGGGGTTGCACTGTCAGACTTTATCTGTGATTTAGTTCACTTTTATTTTCTACTCAGTTATATTGTTATGCACACAGATGATACAGATTCACATCTCATCCACTTTATTGATGCCTTTTAAGTACAATTTCATTTTTAATATTTAAAATATAAAAGTAGAAGACTTAAAAATCGTGCTCTATAGAAAGTATTGTATTGTAGGTTTGGTGAAATGAAAAACTACTTAATTAATGAGTTTCAATTGTATTCATGTAATTATTTTATTTTAATTATTGCTTTTACATTCTAATCGTTTTAATATCGATTTAATAAAGTTGCTCTGCGTTCTGTGCTTGGAAAACAATAATATTATTTTTTTTAATCTGGATGGACTTTTCTAGTTTCATTTTGAAATGTATTTAAAGAGATTATTAATTTATTTGAGTTCATGACTCAATGACTCAATGCCTTTACTAGTTTGATACTAGCGGCTTTAATGACTAATACTTTGTATCGAACTTAAGACATGAGCTACAAGCCAGTTGTTTATTTAGATAGGGAATGGTGAATCCCAGCCTATCACCCACCACTGTGTGGTAAAGACTGTATGAAATCCTGCCAATTGGAAATCAATCAATCTGTCTGACTGACTTTCTATCCCTAAATCAACTTTTTATTCCTCATATTTTTTATTGTTTTGAGGCCTTTTGTTGTAGCATGTGGTAGTCCTGACATAATAGTAGCTCTGTTTTAGCTATTTGTGCTAGCAGCTTTTGTCTGCCCGACACAAATATTTAGCAGCACAACAGAATGTTTGAATTGGTACAAATTAAGGGTGAATTAGGGGCTGAATTGGGGCAGATGGGTGCAGACGGCTGCTGAGAGACTAACTGTAAACAGAGATTGTGGTAGGTCCACCGTGTTTGCCTGGCAGGTGAGAGGTGCTCTTGTGTTAAGTGGTCCATTGCAGTAAGGGGCTGGGGCATCTAGAGAATGCCTAGATTTCGCTCTCCACCTTCAGGCTTTGTCAGGCCTACCTTTCTCAGGGCCCAAGAATCAGGAACAGCCCCCTCCTTTCCGAACCCCAATATGCACTCAACATCCTCCCCCCAGCATGCTTGTAAGCGCACATGTGAAGTGGTTCATTACCGCCAACGTCTTCTCTCCAGGTTCTGTCCCCTTTGGATTCCCAGCACTTCAGATCTGTAACGGGAGGTCTGCCAAAGAAAGAATAGCAGGGAACTGTGAATGGAGAATGTGGAACAGAAAGGTCTTTTTGGCACTTCCTTCAGCAAATTAGCAGCTTCTGAGCTGACAAGAAGAACCTCATTGACCACAGAGATTCAGTAAAAAGTCCCACGCTGTCCTCCCCCAGTTAGTCCATCACCGTTCGTCATGGCATACCCATCTTACTACCAGAATGAATTAATTACTAAAGACAGGATGACCATGAAAGCCTTTAGCTGTGTGCCACATACCACCCTAACACAGACATTTTTGCATACAGTTAATTATATTCAGTTTTTACAAATGCATGCATTCCAGCTCATGAGAAACCTTTGTTTACTCATATATCTGTTATTGAGGTTCCCGGTTATATGTTGATAACCTCGTTGTTTTGTCACCATCCTCATTCATCTATTCAAATCAGCATTCGGGAGTGTGTAAATCAGGGACATGTTACGTCTAAGTTACTGCTGCTATATGAAATTAGTCAAGGTCATCCAGTAAAGGCTCTTCTGTATAATTTTGTTGTCTGATTATTAAATCAAGACCAGATTCACAAAGTCATCTGACCTTTGTCTGACCATCACTGGTTTAATGCTTTCGGAATCCTGTCACTTATGTCTGTTCAACATCAATTCTATCTATAGTTAACATTATGTAAGAGAAGTCTATCTGAAATTAAAGCCTCTGGTGTCTCTGCAAATCTCTGCAGAAATTAAGCTAAAGAAATTATATTTAACTATACAGTCAATGAAAATAATAAGAGACCGCTTCAGAATTATCACTTTATTTTATCACAATATCTAAGTGTATGTTAAAATGAACGGCGTTGTTTTTTCTATAAACTAGAGTAGGAATTTCAATAGAATAAAACAACGATGCTCATTTTTGTCAAACAAACTGATAATTTTCAATTGGTCTCTTATTATTTTCCACGACTGTATAATGTCTTGTAATTGACAAAACATTAGCATTGACTCTTTTGGCTGTAGAGGAGAAGCATCGCTTCACCGGTAACCCTGGAACTTCCTTTGTAATAGTGTGGGCTGCATGTGAATCAGTGCTTTTTCTGTGGGAGTTTAGGATTATCTGTGTGGCAGAAAATGGGATTTTACACCAAATTAAGATACAATGTCTGATAAGCTTTAGATGTATGTGTTTTTTTGTTGAAGGACATGTAATAACATTAAGAAAAACGCAGCAGTTATCATGTGATTTGAAGTCTTTCAGTATGTCATCAGAATGTAAATGGGTTTGGCTAAACGTCTTTATTAGTCAGCCAAACAACAAGGCAAAAGAGTTCATGGTCCTTGGCTATAGTAGAGAAGACTTTGTACTCTTTTTATATATTATTATTATTATTATTATTATTATTATTATTATTATTATTATTAATTAATTATTATTATTATTATTATTATTATTATTATTAGTAGTAGTAGTAGTAGTAGTAGTAGTATTATTATTATTATTAT
>JAYDZG010000005.1:6411041-6424609 GCA_034509265.1 Microcambeva bendego | reverse complement strand
GAGTACAAGGTGAAGCTGCAGACAAACGGCTGAAACAAAGCAAAGCCGTATGTCCAGGACTGAACAAAGGGAAGCTTTGCTTACTAGTCCATTACATACATTAGTATCTGCAGAAAGAAGTGCTACCCGATTGGACCATATGTGCTTATGTTTGACTAGATGAAATCATACCCCTCCCTTCATGCCTTCCACATACAGTAACAACCCCCCCCCACACACACACACACACACACACACAGACACTCACCACCACCCCGTCTTTCTCTGATACGTTTTACATCCATGTCCCCATAGAGACACACCCATTCTGCATCGACCTTGGTGCAGAAGCGATCTGGGTTCATCGAGTTCATAGAGATGCAGCAGGATGGTAGAACATACACGCACGTTTAAATGCAGACAATGCATAATGCATTCGCTAGCAAAGCACGCAGAACCATTAGTCTCTTAACAGACTGAACACGTCTTTTCCTGTCACTTGTCATTCAGCAGCTAAAGCAAGACTGAAATTCTTCAAGCATTCCAGCAACAGAACAACAAAGCTCTCACACTGGACAGACCTGGAAGCCCTTACCCCTGCCAGGTGCCTTAAATATTAGCTCATTTTTCAACCGTATTAGATCTATTGGATCATTTACATATGGGTTATTAGCACAGACAAGAATTCTACCACCTTGGCCTGTAGTGACAATAACAATGGAAGCCAGTGGTTACACTGTCGATAAAATAAAATATGCAATGCATTGTCTTAAAAAAAATGCAATATATTTGGAATGCGTTTTCTCTGCACTGCCATGCACTGAAGTCCGTGCTCCTCTACTTTGGGCTACTAAGCACTTTGCAGTCTTTTCCCACTCGGCAGACTTACATTTTAAGGCCAATTTTTGATGTCTGTAGACACTGCAAATTATGTAAGCTAGGGAGCACCAAGCCTACTGATAGCGAAGGTGAGTTTTGGCCTGGGGGATTGTGCCACCCACATTTTCCCAGGGATGTCTGTGCTCCTCCACATTCTGTACAAGAACCTGACATCTCCCAAATTTCACTCTGGTATTCCTATAACTGGCACAATTAACGGTCAGATTTTTAAGTCTACAGGATATGCTAATTATGCCCGCTAGAGGGCGTCCAGCCGACGTTAGCAGAGCTAAGTTTTGAACTTTGTTGTGCCCCCTGGGTGTTTGTTTGAGTATTTTTATTATAAAAAATGCAAGCAAATAAAAAATGTGATGCCTCCGACAAGTCAAAATAAGTTGTGTTTTCTACATTTACATCTGCATTTAAATCAGCTACATTTTAATGGTCATAAACCTAATTCCTATAAACTTTTTTGCCAATTCTCACTCCTCAACAGTTTGTGGTCATTACACTGATTTGTCAGGCTGAGACATGGACGCAGCTGACCACAACACATGTTTTCATTGTCTTTTAGTACCCCCGAGATGAGCAAGGTCCAGAGAACTTGGCAGCGTTTCTAAATAGACTTTCTCTCTGTGTAACAGTTTAAGGTTGCATTTTCTAGATGCAGAAAATATTATTTTGAAATGACTGACAATTCATTGGGGAGTAACTGTTGGAACTTTCTTTTACTTAATTATGACATCCTTACCAAGTACCAGTTAATCTGCTAACTGTGGAATGTTTGAAACCTTGAAAACTAAATTTGTATAAACCCGAGGGTGTTGCAGGTATCACATTTTTAAAGTTAATTGAAGCTGGTCAGCAAAATTCGTTGTATTTGCTTGAAAACAAATTGACTAGAATTAGGAAAAAAGGAAATTCACATATAAAATAAAAAAACAAATATGTCACAGTCCACATTTGACTCAACAGTCAAGTATTATTCCAAAAAGACATAGGAATTGGCTAGTGTGTTTATGTTCCTCTTGATTGAGGAACTTGACCAAAAAAAGCTTGTTTGTTTCTAGAAGAAAACTCATGAACGATATTATCTAGAGGTAGCTAGCATCTTTCTGAGATGCTCTACTTAATTTTTGCTACTTATTTTTGCCCAGGCTTACCAGTTCTGGGAAATTTGTTTTTGTGTTTAATTGAGATCCCAGAACTGTTAAAATACCCATTCTAGACTGATATTTTATTACTCTTCTAGCTCAAAATATTGTCCATGGTATAAATGGAGATATGAACATGCTGGTGAAATGGAAAAGCTATACTAAGAAAGCAGGAAAAAAATGTAAGCATTTGTACATGTATTAATCTGAATGGGCAGCAATGGGTGGGAAGATTGGCGGGGAAAGTTCAGGCATGTCAAGAGGGAAAAAAATGAAGAGGTGCAAAACAGGGGCAACGGTTCTGACTGGGTGGCAGATGGATGCTGTAAGTTGATGAGGTGGCCAAGCCAAGCGGGGGAAATCTTATCATCCAATCATATGCCAACAGTTATTTTAGTCAAACCGAGTGGGCTCACTGAGTCTAACAAATGCACTCAGCATGCAGCCTATACTGATTGACGAATGCACTCCCAATATAATGTAGGATGAAAACGGCAGAAGAAAAGACAGGGATGTTACATAAAGACTTCAGACTTTACCCGAAGATACACAAAGAAAGACGGCTCGCATTGGTAAAACGAGCTTGGGCAGCTCCTAGGCTGCGCTAGCTGTGCTTCAGTTTACTGTTGTCAGCTCTCATTTTACTCCCTCTTGCTACTTAATGAGCCACAGTGGCGTTTGTTAGGGGGCCCTGGGGTCGCCCCCGGCCGGCACGACCTCACACACAGCACACCGTTCAGGCTACAGTTCGAGACTATAGGTGGATATCCGCCTACCCAACGAAAATTCCCAGGAGCGATGAGGCCCCCAAGATTTGCCCCTCCACACTCCACAACAGGGTGCATACGCTGGGGAAAAGGGGGAATGCATTGTCAAAAAACATCAGATCTCATTGTGAGATGTAAAATCCTTCACAGAGGAGCGAGGACTTTTAGTTAATTGTTGAAGGGTTTTTTTGCATTCCTTTACTTTGAACTTGTGCCCTTTTTTCTTTGCACTGACACGCACTCTTTTACCTCCAGACCACATTGGTTGTATGTTAAAGGGTCTGGGAAATTATGTATATGTTAACACACAATAATTGTGTACAGGGATAGAATAAATATATCCCTGCAAATACATTGTAATTACTTAGTAATTACCATAGTTGACTGTTTTTGTAAATACTCAGAAATAATTGAAACTAAGCTACATTACATCGGGAATATACATTAATAACCGGTACATTAAATTTGGATTTGGCTTATTTGAGTTAATAAATGAAATAAATGCCATATAATGTATTTTGATAAGAGTCTGATGTCATTCAATGCTACACACACAATATCAATCACTTCAATATCAGGTTAATCAACTTTCTCCACCTGTTCCCACTTGCCTGCTGCTTGTTGATTTTTTAACTGTCTCATAAAGTTGTTCACCTGGACAAAAATACAGGTCTTCCAGGCATTGGGCAGTGTCATCCATGTGCCAGGAATTAACATGTGAAAATGGCAAAGTTTGGCATAGGGGGAATAATAGGTAAAGCATTTTAGGTCCAGTGGATAATGCTGGATTATTTTGCAAGCACACCATGGCTCGGATTCTTAAAATTGGCCATCCAGTCTGTTGGTAGGGAAAAGACTGGATTAAATGGGTGGGATCTTCAAACATTGTTGAAGGATGCTGATTGGCGGAGGCACCTGTGCACAAATGGATGACCCTTGTGTGAATTCACCAAAACAAGGGCAAAAAAGGTGGAAATTGAACACTGGGGATTTGTTTTCTGTTTCACCATGGCAATATATCCACATGCTCAATCAAAACCATTATAAATAACTTGATTGGCACAGATTCCTAATCCCAGGAACAGTGACTGTGACCCAAGTAAAACATCAGCGAACAACCTCTCATATGGTTTAAAAGCAATGCTTTGTTGAATTGTAGAAGAACTTAATTAGCATAGTCATTCTGGGGAATTCCCTTTGCTGTTTGAGTTTGCCAATGATTGCTAACACAGTCTGTGTTCTATAAAATGGCTTGAGTTGGGGAGGAATGTGAATTTCCTGGACATGGTTCCCACTCCAATCCCATCCAACATTTTCAGAAGCAATTGGAACACCAACTGTCAGCCAGGAAAAACATCAATGAGACAACTACCTAAATGTAGTTCACATTGAAATAATGTCTGTGGGTCTGATCTTCAGGTGCCCACAGGTTTTGGTCAAATAGATCAAACAGATGACCCAACATTGGGCTCTCAAGCGAAAACATCATTAAGATGACATCATCTCTCCTGTAAAGATCAATATATGAGTCTGTGTTAGACACAGAGAGAATGGTAAGGCTAGGGAAGGAAGAGTAGAAGGATCCAAAGCAAACAAAAAAGAAACCCTTGCTGCAGGCAAAGGCAGCGTGAAAAAAAGCAAATGAGATATTCAAAAATATAGTTTTTCAAAGCCTCAATTAGCCAATCAACTGCGTGCGTGGAAAGATCGGCTGTGGATTTTAATTGGCAGTTTCCTCCACCCACGATTAATGCGTTTTGTCTTTGTGCAGTCACAAGTAATGTCTCATCTGCTTCAACACACAGGCATGCACACGCAGAAGCCACCTTCCTTTCCGAACAACAATGCAGCCGCTCATCTGCATATGAGAGCTCCGATCTGAATAAAGATCACATATGTAAAACAGTGGGAGGAGCACAGGATTTGTTAAAGCAATCCTAATTAGTGCTGGAAGCCGTCTGCCAATCAGAGATAGTAACACACATTACAACACATTGGGTTGTAAAGCAGGCTTAGACTTGTTGGGTATTTAAAAGGGAATTTAACACCATATGGTGTGACCATAATCCTTGACCATAAACTTATTGTACTTCCTTTACAAATCCTGTAGAAATAATAAGGAGTTTGTACTTCAGTGACTTATAAGTCATAAGATGATATTTTTCCAACATTTCAGTTTGTTTTATCCTCTTGGATCTGCCCTAGTTAGCCATTATAATGAATAAATAGTCAATCAAAAAAATAAAAACCAGCTCAGCCGCTAAACTGAAATCCCTGTAATTTGTTGCGACATTTGAATTTTACCATTTCTCCAAAATGACTTAAAGTACGGTGACAGTATCAAGAAGTTGAAGATTAAGGGCCTTGCTCAAAGACCCAACAGCAGCAACCTGTAAGAGGTGGGGGTTGAACCACTGTCCATTTGATTACTAGTTCAGTAGTTTAACTACTAGGCTAAAAGTGCCTATACACGCATGCACTACTGAGTAACTGAGAGTTCAAATCCCATATACCAAATTTGAATGAGAGTTCAAAATGACTGTAGTTTGGGTGTCCATGTACTTCTGACCATGTAGTATGTAACATAAATGCATTCTCTGTTTAGATGACCACAATAATATCTGTTAGAATGGTGGCAACAAGAGGCCTGTGAAAGATACACACACACAAACCCACACACAGCCGGTCGGACCACCCCAAACTGGCATAACTGCACTGGAATTTAGCAGAACCACAGAAACTTAGGGGGCTCCCCTCAGGTGAATCCTAAAAACACAGAGAAGCATGGGGGAGATCCGACCGGCGTGCTTTAAACGGGAACATGTTTCTAGGAAGTCTGCGGCCTCTGCTATTTTTCAATCTTTTGATCGTTGGAACGTTTCCTAAACTCATATAAAGAGGGTCTCAAAGGGAAGGAGAGACACAGAATTATTTACGCAGCTTAAATACTAATTTTGGAGACAGAGACGAAGGAGGGACAGAAGTGATGTGTTTCTTTAACCTGGTGATTTCTATGGCAAAGTCTTGCTGTGGAAATTATGCGTTACCTCCTAGAAACTCCTAAAAAACCTCGGTCCAACTGGGAGTGATTAGGGCACAAAGGGCTTCCCAGTCTAAGAACAATGAGCTGCTGTAGACGTGAGCGCTGTCTCAGGTTTGCACTCGCCATATACCTCACACAGTGCCTTAAAAAACTATTCATATCCAAGCCATTTTTTTTTAAAATAAATGAGTGTCACAACTGGGTATTTATCATTTTCTCAGAATGGAATTCAATGCATACAGTGGCTTATACCGAGCTCTCACCTTAACAGACTGAAAACCTTTAGGATGAAACTGGAACATCAATTTCAAGACAGACTTTCTCAATTTACAAAAGCTATTTTTACTGAATAGCAGAAATTCTAACAGCCTTCCCAAAGAATAAAGGATATTTTAGCTTCAAAAGGCTGGGGTGGCAGCTTAATGGTAATTTTGGAAAAAGGACATCTAACGAGTACTCACATACTTTTGCCATGAAGGTTCTTAAAGCCGAATTTTGTCTGAATGTTCTGACATCAGCTATTATTGTAAAATAAAATCCTTTCTCCTATTGAAAAGGTAACGAGACCAAAAAAAACTTAGATACAGCACTTACAGCAATCCAAACTGCTTCTGAAAGCAAGGTCAGCAGAAAAGCAGTTGATGAAGAGGAAGTTGATGGATTGGGGTTAGATGGCCAATCAGCCACACAAATCTAAGGTCTTAGACTGGGATGCAAACATGCGTCCACATAATACTGTCATAAACGTATTTGGATGCCCATTTGGCACAGTGGGATATTCCGCTATCACAGTGGTCCCCATCCTTTTTGATATATACTTTTCTGGCACGGATTTAAAATAGAATGACTACAGAATGGAAAATTAGTGTGAATACTCAGATTTGTTGCTACATCAAGATGATGTTCTCACCTAGTGGTCATTAGAGCCAATAAACAATTGCTCTTGTAGCAATCTTTTATTATTTATTCTTTCTTTGCTGCTAGTCTGCACAATTAGTAGTGGCCACAGAAGATAGTCTGCTGGGTCATAAAAAAGGCCAGTGGCCCGATTTTTTCATCATGCAGCTTGATTTAGGAGTGACAATAGACTGTTGGCTTAAGACAGCAATGAGCATCACGACACGCCTTGCGCAGGGTGTACGATAGGGCCCCAGATGTGGTTGGCATCTGTGCAAGGACAAACCAAAGCACCCATGCAGAAGTGAACAAGGCACAGGTGAAAAAGATTTCGGAAGGGATGTGGAGAAGCCACACTTGCCGTTCCTTAAAGGCAGTCACGATCCCAAAGAACAGAATCTTAGAACCAGAATTATTTCTGAATGTATTTAATAAAGTATAATAAATAGATGTTAAACCTTGAAAATGATTGTTACATAAAATAATTAGGGGTGTCAGCTACTCTATGATTAACTGTGTGACTTAATGATTCATTAATGATTTAACTTAATTTTCTGTTTTTCTCCTCCTGACATAAACCTGTTTACCCTCAAAAAGGGAAATACTGAAGTTACGACTGACGTGCCAACAATGCTGCTTCTGCTAGATGAGACGGGACTTGACTTGACGTAGAAACTGCTCTGTGGTCATGCAATTAAACTCAGGTTACATTTAATATTGTTTGTTATGTTTGTCGATTCTTTATAATGTGTATTTGATGTATAATGCTACTGAGACTTTGATTTCCTTTGCGATCAATAACAAATCTATCTTCCTCTCTGCCTGTCTGTCAGAACTGGGTGCATAGACAGGAGTGGATTCAGTCTTGACCTTGGTCTGAACCCAGCTGCACATCTTACTGGTTCGGTTTAGTTCTATGTATCTTCATACGACGGTCCGCACACAGTCGGACACATCAAACAGCGATATAATGACAGCAGGTTTCCTGCATACTGACAGGTATTTCCTGTGCTTCTGTAATGAACACACGCATGCACCTCAGAGGATTTTACAGTCAAACCTCAAGTTTTGGGTTCCATCAGTAAGTCTCTGCAGCCACCAGCCTCAACATGTGTTTCTGATGAGCCAATATAGATCTGAATTTCAAATAAACGTAATGGTAAGCAGGCGGGAACAGCCACGGCGGATTCCTGAGCGCTGAGCTATGAGCGAAACAGAGATTAAAAATATCCCGAACTGATGGAGCGGGTCCAACAGACAGACAAAGAGGTATACACGACGGCGGGAGGGTGCTATAGGCTGTTCCAGGCATTAAAGCTCTCAGTCGGACATCCTCTCTGATTGTTGGACTTGGCGAACGTTAGCAGGTAATGCAGATAGTGAATCGGTGACATTTCAGATGCAGAGTTTTTCAGTGCCATGATTAATGGCTCATATTTTCCCCACAGAGCGCAAACCACCACATACGGCACTGAAAAATATACACGTGCCTCTTTGACCAGGCTAAATGGAACAAGAGAGTGTGGGAGAGTCTTTCTTGTGCTGTCTTTTCCTTGTCAGTAACAGTATGTAAACTCGCCCATCTGGCACATCTGAGGACAATCAGGCAGTGCATGAGTCTCTCTTTATCTTCCTGAGATGATATTTATTGCTTTTTTCTACTATCCACATCCAAACTGTGTTGCTTAATAGTGAAGTGAAATAGGCCTACTCTCACTCACTTCCAAAAGCTAACAATAAAAGACTGCTGGGTGGGAAATAATAGACTCTTATTGATAAATCCTAAAAATGTCTTAGACTCAGTACTTTATCCTTCTTAGGTCTTATACAACAAAACAGAACGAATAACAAGCTGAACAGAAGTAACATTGATTAAATACAATGTAATATTTATCAGTATTCTCCATCTGTGTTAATTTCCATGACAATACATACAGTTTAAATAATTTAACTTGCATGCTTTAACAACTTTTGTTAACACAGCCAAAGATGCCAGTGGTTTCAACCCATAAACATTTTCAAAATACACCAAAATTCATGAAAACTGTCCATTCTACAACCCTTTACACAGTTATTACACAAATTCCGAAGACTTAAAGAGGCTGTAAAAGAAAATTGTACATTTTCACATTCAATATGGCTTTCTTAAATATTAATATCCAAAAATATATAGACAAAAATTGTAAAATATGTTTACAAATTAATATATATCAAACAATAGGCATTAAAATTATATAGCCATAAAACACTGACAGACAAAAATAACTGTTGAACAGGTCAAGGGCAACAGTGGCCACTTTGAAGTTTAATAGTAATGTTAACTGCAAAGCTGGTGCATAATTCAGCACCGGATGAGGCTCAAACACCTGAACTTAATCCATGGTAAATGCACACACACTGCAGATGAATTGTACCAGTTAAAATCCTTCTTTAACTACCATACAGAACACCAGAAATATATGTTAACGCATGGTAACCAGAGTACCCACAATAGTGATGTTTAGAATGTTTTATTGCTCAGTTCCTGACACTTGGGACCAGAAGGAGCAACTTCCCAGCAGGCCTGATTTCATTTCAGCATATACATGTACATGTAAGAGTGTATGTGTGTGAAACCATATATGTGCAGAAGTGGAGACGATCAATGGACGATACTGATCGGGGGTTGGATTGCACTTCTCCGGTACGGTGGAGGTCTGAGGTCTGTCCGTCTGTTCACGTTGACCTCTACAACCTAAAGAACATCTGTCACTCACAGCTATTACTCCAGTTGACAGACTACTTACTGAAACATTCCAGTAACTGGACTTCTAGATTTAAGATGATTCATTTTGATATTAATGTTTAATAAATGTATTGCGTGACAATAAAATTAATTGAAACAGATGTTTCTTTCCCACTGCAATAAGACTATTAAACCTACCTCAGAAATAACTGTTCATACTACTGGTCAAACTGTTCAAAACTTTCACAGGTATTAAACTCTGAATCTACCTCAGAAATAACCCTGCACTGTACCACTTTAATAGCAATATATTGTATTGTCTTAAACTGTTTACAAATGCACTATTGCACTTTTTTGCATTTGTACATTTGTAATAAAGTACTAGAGTACTCCTATGGTTAGTTGTGTAACATATCTTGATTTATTACATATATACTGTATATTTTTCATTTATTTTCTATTATTTCTATTTTTGTAATCTTATATTTGGCTTTTTTGTCGAGGAGCATTTATTGTACAAGGAGACCGGTTTCCTTGTTGTGCAAATGAGTCTTTGAACTTTGAACTTGAGATTAACAATCAATTCAATCAGAAATATAAACTGCAAAAACAACCCCATTAAAAAAAGAAAAAACCCAACCTCTGTCCTCATCTGGATGAATATGGTAATCCTTAATGGTGTTGAGAATAGTTTAAATGCAGTCCCAGTCTGTAAGCACATAGCTTTTGGGTAGGCAGAGAGGGTAGTTTCCTTCAAAGTAGAATGGCAGGGATAGCCAGTATGGTACTAAATGCCATTACTGTGTTTTTTAGCTGAAATCTGAGAGTCCAGAGAAAACCACAACAGGTCCAAGGTTAAATCTAGGGCCTGTTGAGAGAATTAAAGTATGATATTTGGCCCTACATGCCACTGGATTTCCTCATTATATAATTTCTAGGCTAATTTAAAGGCTATTTTTACAAGTTTAATATATCTGATTTAACACATTTGTATAGAAAGTTAATAATCAAGTATCGGTCGCAATTTTAGTAAATCATTCCACTTCACTTGCTTACACAATGTAACCCTGACTTGCTGTTGTATATGTTTGTTCAGAAGAAGACCATATCTGATTATTTGTCCTCACCCAATGATCTGGTGATTCATCTCCATCTCACAGTCTGCTGGCTCTATCCTCTGTGGAAACACGAGAATGGATGGATGAGTGGAATTTCTTTGAAAGCGAAACCAGAAGCTCCACACTTCACACATGACAGAGCCTGAAGCATGTGGTCCCTCACTCACATTTGACCCTGATCCATTACAGAAAGGTTTGTTGTAGTAGTTGTTTTTTTTTTAGCTTTTTCTTTGCCTCGACTTACAAAAATTACATTCAGACATGACTGACCATTCAGCCAGAAGTGCCTCTTTATTTGTGGACATTCCTGAAGAAAAGGTTCGACGAAGTGTTTTATCGTTGTCGCAACCTGTCGCTTTTTAAATTGACCAAGTAGCTAAGATGCTTTTTCCAGCTGCCAGAAAACAGAACGAGTGCTTTTAAACCAAAATATTGCTGTCGAGACTTTACTTTGAAAGATGTATAAGGAAGAGAACAGATCACCACGGGGACTCGAAAAGTCCTCCACGTCCTTTCTGTTTCTTATTGCACATTTGAAAAATTCTGTTTAGACTGCTAGTTAGACATTATGTGTGTATGGGGGGGGGGGCAGTTAATAGAGTTGAGGTATGCTTTAAATAAAAGAATTATGATTCCAGATGTTTATTATTCTTTTTTTTCTAGATTTAAAGCATCTGTTGAACCTGGCTTGTGATTTACATTTTTCTTAATCACTTAATCATAGTCACTAGCAGTCACACGAAATAAGACCTATTACTATTTTTGTTGTTTTTGTTATTATTTTATTATTATTTGCTGATTTAATGGGCTGGGTAGTATTTTAGATTCTCTGCAATTGGCTGTGATAATGATAAAATATTTCAAAAACATACAATATCAAAAAACGTTGCTTTAAAATGTAATGTAAGGTTTTAATTTATTGCATAATTGCAACATCATTGTCAGGGTCACAGTAAAACATTTACTTACTAAACAATATACAAAAGCCAGTTTAGATTCTTCATGTTTTGAAGGGTGGGACAATCAATACCTAGAGGAGACACTGGGAGAACATGCCAGACCCAGAGAAAACTAATTTATTTAGTTGTGAAACACTCTACCAGCTATACCACTGTGTCAATATAAAATAGGTGTCATGGGTGTCACATGCCAACTCCACACAAATAGGACCCGGACCCTCCTGCCTGGGTATTGAACCCAGGACTGTCTTGCCAGGGGGTCCTCCAACAGTCCAAAAACAATCAGAATTGTTGACTGAATTGTCATTTAGATCAGAGGTTCCAAACTTCTGCAACTCCCGGCCCACTTAACCCAAAGTAAAACTTTACCCCCCAAGAAAATGTTATGTACCGTTTAAAACCAAATACTGCACAACCACCAATTTGGCCCATCAAACTAATAATTGACAGCATTTTTTCACTCACATAATGAGATGGCTGATTTTATTTGCCAGCTACCATGTGCTGGATGTCAGGTTGAAGTGCAGAAAGTTTCAAACAGAGATCTTGTTCAACATTAAGCCTATTCCTGTACTTTGTCTTGAGTGGCACCGACATAGAAAATCCAGTTTCACAGAGATACTTTGTGGGAATCTGCATCAGGAATCTCACTGCCTTGTCTGAAAGAGCAGTGTACTCTTATCTAACATTTTAAATTAATTTTAGATTTACATTAATGGGTGCAGTGATACTAGTCTAACTTATAGTAGAAAAGAACTACTAGAGTAAATTAAAAATTGTGATGCAATACGATATATTTATTGAACCCTCTATATATTGGAAAATCTTTACTGTGCAAAATAAAGAAAGCAAATTTGGGCCTACGGCCCCCTTGAAGTACCTCTCTGGCCCACAGGTTGAAAACCACTGCTTTAAAAGGGATGCATGTGAGAGAGTGTGTGTATGCCCTATGATGGACTGGCACGGCATGGAATTGAGCAAATTTCCCCATACATTTAGAATGGCCCTCATAATGTGTGATGACAGCTAGGTTTACAATAGTATAATCATTCTAACTCAAAGGTCAACTCACGCAATGAACACAGAACAACTTTTTTCAAGCAAGGTCGTAATTCTACGAGGTCACTACCGACTGGTTCTAAAAACTAAGCTGTAGCTTTTATCAATATCTCCTTCCCAGTTTAACTATGATAACCTGCACTCCTAAAAGTGCCCCTTACTGTGAAGTCCATACTCTCCCATTCCTAAACATTGTTTACATTTGACCATCTCCCACTCTGACCTGTTAACTAGTGTCCCGTATGTTTAATGGCCCAAGCCAGGAAACCGGCAGAAAATACTACTAAAATGCTCACCCAGCTGACCGAATGCACCGTAATATTCCCTCATAGACAATAAACCAGGCAGGCAAGAAATAATACTCAAGTAACAGAAAAGCAGCTGAAAGAGCCCATATGTGTATTTCACATGTGTTTTCACTCTATATGTGGGCACTGAGGGTTCAGAAACCTGAATGCAGAACTATACAGACGGTAAAACGTTATCATAGCAACTACCATGAAAAAGCTGGTGGAGGCAAGGGACTATGTTTTATGTTATTAATTTTTTTTTTTCATAGAATTAAATTATAAGCGGTGTGGCATGATTTTTGCCAGATGGGGTGAGACTGTTCCTAAAAAATTGACATTATAGGGAAATTAAATAAACCTTGTTTTAACCGTCACACACTCATTTTCTTAAACACTTATACACACACTCACCTAATTCACCTGAATGCATGTTTTTGGACTGTGGGAGGAAACCAGGGCACCTGGAGAAAACTCAAAGAGACACAGGGAGAAGAACATGATCGTCCAAACTGGGCATCGAACCCAGGACTTTCTTGCTGTGAGGCCCACCTTATTATTATTCTTTCCTTTTGAAGAAACAATTTACATGGATTTATCTATTCTTTGAGGCATTTTCTTAATATGAAAAACATCTTAAAAAAACCTTACTGTTTTTCTTAGTTTGTATATATTTTGAGCAAGTTTTTTTACTTTTGTTA
>JAYDZG010000005.1:6372801-6385466 GCA_034509265.1 Microcambeva bendego | reverse complement strand
GTAGAAAGCAAGAACAACCTCCTCTTATCACATCCAGCAGAGCCCAGCAAACAACCCTCAGAGGAGTTGGTACATGAATCCTCCAGCAAAGACGAGGAATCAAAACAATTGTGGAGATGAAGCGAAGAACCCAAAGACAGTCTTGGGAGACGAGTTTCCTAAAACATTGCAGACTACTTGGACAAAAAAAGAACAAAAGCAGAGCAATCGTCTTGAACTGAAAAGACTGGGAGAAGAAAGACAAAGGATGGAGATGATGATTCTGGAGAGACAGCTCGAGAAAAGGAGACAGGAGAGACTGGCCAAGCATATGAAGGCTGAGAAAGAGATAAGGCGAAGAGGGATACCAAAGTGCAAAGGTAAAAGGATCAGATACCAAATCTAACATCAATATTATGTCCATCCACTCATTCAATTGCTGATGTTTGTTTTCTTCATCTTCACTGCTCAATGATGCACCATTTTAACTAATCATTATTTTCTTTCCTTAATAAAAAATCATTGTCATTTGTTTTCATATGTATTATTATTATTTTGTTTGTTTTATATTTATTATGTAAGCTTAAACACAACAGAAACTTATGAATAATTCTCACAGCCACTCTGTAGAGTCTAGTCTAGTCTTGTGTCCAAAATGTTTCACACATTGGCTTATCTAATCATGTTTGCTGGAGCCTATCCAAGCTTTTTAAAGGGAACACGGCACACAAAAGCACCCCGGATTGGGCCCCAGTCCATACCAGGCCAGACACACACCTATTCAATAGGGCAATTCAGTGCCTACAATTAACCTGCCACTTGTTTTTGGACTGTGGGAGGAACCCAGAGCTCCCTGAGATAAACCAGGCAGACACAGAAAGAACTTGCAAACTCTGCACAGAAAGGACCTAGATCACCCCACCCGGGGATCGAACCCAGGACCTTCTCGCTGTGAGGCAACAGTGCTACCCACTAAGCCGTCGTACCGCCCCAGCTGCTTCAACAGCTTCCTTTAATCCTTCTTTTCTTCCTCTCCTTAACTCAAAAAGACCCATAATGTTTTTTTCCCCAGAGATTTTGGTTAAATGATTTGCACCACTACACGGGACCAGCTTCTTCCTTTCTTTGGCCTTTTTAGGTTTAAGCTTTTATGACTTACTTCAGGAGAACGACTTGCTTCAACAAGTCTATCAACATCTAGCGGGCTGCTGATCACAAATATCCTATTTGGTCTGATCTTGCGGTGTTTCCTCCCTTTCTCTTCTAGTAACGCAATATATCTCACTTACAAGTCATTGGACTGTGGGAGGAATACCGGGAACCCGCAAACTCCGTTCATCTGGGAATCGAACCCCAGAACTTCGTGCTGTGAGGCGACAGTGCTACCCACTTAGTTGCCCATGAGTGGTTTAATCTTTGGAATTATTCTGGAATTGACCATGGAAGTGCCATGAATTTGTGGGATGTTGGTTGTAAAGCTAAACATTGCAGCAGTTTATTGTAAGTCGATTTCCAATTAACCAATTTTGTGTTGTGTAAGAACAACAACTACAAACACTATTCATTTGTCCTCTGTGAATGAAGCCTGTTGGAATGCTTTACACAGTAAATACTCAGCTATTTATGTTTAGTGTGGGCTAAATAATGACAAATAAGCTTTAACAGGCCCTGATATTTTCTCCTATATGGTTTTGTAGCCTTTTAGCATTATTAGTTATTATTTATAAGGGGATTTGAGGGGGAATGTAACACACAGGTATGAATCAATGTGGTAGTTAATTAACGACAATTAGACCTAAGCCTGAAAGGTGGAGTCTATATTAACACTTGAGCTATATCAAGGTGAGCCGAGTGTAAACAGAGCATCGTACATGGTACCCCTCAGCCACGGGGAGTTAAAAATCCCAGGATGTAAAATAAGTGTAGCAATGTGTGAAGAATGTAGGGAACATTGATGACACTGAATCGACCACACTAAACTTCATAAGGAGTCTGAAAACAAACCTATTTACTTCACACAAGCTGGTTGACCTTCATTCAAAATAATAAACATTTTTTCTTCCCAAATCTTTCTTGACATGTTACATTTATCTATCTTAAAGAATTTAGGCCTTCTCATTCTCGCATATAGAGAGCCATGCACACTACAAGTAATCAGTGTGTATTTAGTGCACACATTTCCATGGCAACAAGCATCACGTGAAACAAGTCAGTAGGAGGAGAAGCGATGTGTTAGCTTATTGTACTGATGGTGTTCTCAAGCAAATGATATAAAAACCTAAATTATAGATCGCTTAAACAAAGAAAATACAAGCAAATTATAAAAACAAATCAAGTCTGTTGCACACAAAGGTGATATGTTGTGTTGAGTTTAAATGTAGATATACATTAGGCTTACAACAATGGCTTTTACATGACAAGCTTTTCTCTTTATTCATGGGATTTGTGCATATTGCCGTTTATCCTAGCACTTAATTTGTCAAGTATTTAATTTAATATAAGCATAATGGCTTTCTGTTGGATGTGCCACTAAGCGATAAACTTGAAAACAATACACAAAACTTACAGACAGTATTGACGGGTTGTATGGAAAATGTTTTAACGTTAAGGAGGCTCTGCTGCATCGACATTTGGACATAAAAAAAATCCAGCAAAAGAATAGTGCCTCCAAGAAACTTCATGTTTTGTTCTACAGACAAACTGAACCATACCGAAGGACTAAAGAATCATATAAACAAAGCCATGACATGCAATCCCAGGGTGACGAAACCTTATCCGAAATGCAAACCTCTTTAAAATGTTACGTTTCTTTGCTCACTCGCAGCACTTGCCGTATTTTTCATGAAAAGATTTTGACAATCATAGATTAAGACTGACGTGTTCATACGTCGTACTCAACAATCTGTTTACATCCACAATTAATTAATGTGTATTTAGTTCCCACGTTTCCAGGACTACGACGATCGCGTGAGTCCAGTCAGAAGAATCAAGTTCACTAATTAAAAAGAAGCGAGTGAGCGCCATGCAACAGTCCTAAACATGAAATCTACTTTGCAGACCTCGGTGAATTGTGTCTAGCAACATCGATAAGTTGTTAAGAGTCATTTAGGAAGAGAGTAATAATATAGTTGTGTCTGTGACTAGTGCTTGGACACTTAAAACTGAAGGTAGACGTGGCCGACGAATCAGAAAAGTGTCAAACAGAGGAATGTTATTTGTGACTGGATGATTTTCCTGATCCTCACTGTTTTACAAACCCAAAACATTCAAACTGATCAGTTTCTCTCTGCCCTGTCTGTTTGCTTCTGTCTAAATCATATAAACAATACTATTTGGTGGCACTGTGAAACTAGATTAAAGTTCTATGTGACTGAACTTTAAATACAAAGAAGAAGCGGTAAAACATGATTATCTGTGAACTCTTTAAATCGGACACCATTACTAACCTAACTAGCATGTTTAAGCTCACTCAGTAAAAGAAATGTACTAACTGCTAAGCGTGCCGAGTGTGGTTTGTCATGGGGTCAAAAAGAATTGTATGTCCTTAGAGGCTTTTTAAACTTCTGCGCTACTCGATACAACCGAAGCGGACAGATTTGCGAGACGTACCTGCAGCATGCCGACAATCTCCACCTTGTTGAAAAAGATGAACGAGTGCAGGGTTGACAGCATGTTCTCCTCGAACACGGAGGGCGTCGGAAGCACCATGTCCTGAATGTACTGGACACGATAGGTCTGGTGGATCTTCTGCCTCAGCTCAGGGTCCGTAATGGGTATGACCTCCTTGAAGCGCGCCGTGGTGGTGAGGAACTCGCGATGACATCGTGGCTGTGGCAGTGCTGGGTCAAACTCCAGGCAACCGATTACGTCCATGATGCACTCGTCTGAAAACATGACCTCGAAAAGTGCTGTGCGGTTCAGCAGGAAAATCCCCTTGACGATGTCGTACAGGTGGTGCAGTCCATCGCGGTTTTCTAGGTCCTCGCACACTCGGAACAGCTCCAGGAGCTTGCGGATGTAGCCCTCGTTTTCCAGCGCCAGCGCTAGTTTTTCACGCCGCAGTGGTGAAGGAAGTGATGACGCCACCAGCTCGGCTACCTCATCCAGCCGTGAAAGCTCGCACGGTGGAAGCTCCAGGCCTGGTGAAGACATGTCCTCAAAACGCTCCTCCTCTGATTCGTCGATTATCTCCTGGGTGATGTCCACCGATGGGTCCTTACCCTGGACCTGAGAATGGAAAAAAACAAAACTGCATGGATTAGGAAACAGTGCAGTTTCAACCTAATAGTTCTCTCAAGTCTACTTGTGTTCAATTGCACGATTACATTAAGCTTTCTATCTCTGGCTGCAGACATCCATTCTTGGCCAAAAGCACACGGCCCCTGATACGTGTGCTTTGGTTGACTGCGTCTTTTCACCTGCACGAGGTGGGTTCATATGCATTCGAGCATGAGAAGTCATGCACTGATTCTGATAATCTTTGTCCAGGCACCACTGATCGACCAGCAGAGGTTTTAATTGCATCGGTTAAGATAACAATTGGACGATCTAATTAGGGAGGGAAAATGGAGAAATAAACCAAACACAAAAAGCAAGACGATGTATTTCCAAATCACCTCATCAGTCCGCATGTGTTTGGACTGTGGGACGAAACCCGAGCTCCTAAAAAAAGCCCACAGACACGAGGAGAACATGCAAACTTAATGCAGAAAGGACACAGACCACTCCACTAAGTGATCAAATGTAGAATCGTAATGGTTGTGGCCTAGTTGGTAGAGCTTTGGGCTATCAACCAGAGATTGGTTCAAATCCAGGCTCGATATGGGTCCTTGAGCAAGACCCTTAACGATGGCCGACCCTGCTCTGACCCCAGCTTCCAAACAAGCAAGAATGTGCAAAGAAAGAATTTCATTATACTGTACATCTGTGTATGTGTAATGATCCCGTGACAATGCTGCCCTATGATAAAGGTGCGTTTAGGCAGAATTGTTGTTGCAATTAAAATGCTAATTTAATTTACAGGTGGGTTCTGGGTGCACAATTGTTTCATGCCTGATAGCAGGAAAATAACCAAGCTATATTTTATATTATATTTAAGATTTTTCTAGTTGCTGTGATGCACATTTGACGATAACAAAAATGACTGTGCTGACAATAGCTGGGCTCAACATTGTTTTTAAGTGTCAATGCATATTAAAACCACCTGACATATTTTCTCCCAAATCTCATCACAACCGGCTTTCTCCTGAAAACTGAGGGCCAGGTCATAGTTTTCAGCTTCTGACCAGACAATCAATGTGTCCTGAAAAACAAAAAGAGGGAAAAGTCAAACTAAACATTAATACAATATTAAAAGTCAATTCCATGACTATATTCTTTAGGTATGTGATATGGAGTCAGTGATTGGATTACTAAAAGGTTTGTTTGCGTTTGCATAGTCGTGGTTCAAATTTTGTACAAACTTACATACGCACACAGATGTTTTAGTATAGTTGCCATTACCATGGCAACTAAGCCATGTGTATATTGTCTACAATGTGCTGGGAAACAATGAGTGTCATTAAACTGGAAGCATTTAACCAAAACAAGTAATTTCACACTTTGTGATCTGGTCACATGATGAATAGAAAATCTTTTTTTACTCTTAATTTCAGTGTAATTATGGACCAGCCAGTTGCACTTAATACTGGGTAAGTTTTTTTTCCCAGTAGAATTAAATGTTAATACATTTCAGGAATGTGTCTGTGCACTATACACTTTGCAGTTAACAATTGATTTACCACCAGGCATAATTTGATCTCTTTTCTATAAGCACGTAAGAGGTTTAAACCTGTAGGAAGATCAATGAAGCCAATAAAATGCGCTGTAACAACTAATGATGACACTTAAGGCAAATTAAGCGCTCATGCCCATTATCTACAGACTTATTAGTCTGTATGCCAAGTGCACAAACAGCCCCAGGGCAGTCTAGCAGGCCACCAGCTAACCCAGGTAATAATCTAAATCAAGCATATTTGAAGAGGTACACAGCTCTGATACCGAGGTCCGGAGTCCAAGACGATGTGGTGATTAACTATTTCGAAGTGACTAGACCTACTATTCCGTGCTGAATTAATGTGTGTTTAGGAAAGTGACAGATCAATGCTAAAAATAAAAAGTATGTGGCTCACCTGTTGCTTTTGATAAGCCGTGTTGGGGTTGATTTTGGACTCGAGCAAGAGAGACCCTGTAAGAAAAGAACGTGATTAATTTCTTGTTAATCTGAGAAGCAAATTCATTGTTTTTATTTAGAATGATCAAAGTAATTTCAGGCTAGTTTCATTACATAATTCCAGTTCAAACACAATTAATGAAAGCTGTGAAACAATTATTCATTATAATTATATGACGTTACACCCTAGCTTGAACTTATATTCCTTTTTTAAGCACAAAAAAAAACACCATCTAATAAAATTAAATTAAATTAACACATGGCTTTACAGACTGAAAATAGTTTGTTTGCACTTTTGGTTACAATCATGACAGGAAATGTAGTTACTCATTGCATGCAGCCAAGTTAATTGGAGAAACTGAAATGCCGTTTAGGTAGCTAGCCACTAGGATCTGTAAACCAGTGCATTGTAGTGCCGGTCACCAGCTCAAATAAATAGGAAGGGTTGTGTCAGAAAGAGTGTTTAAAACAAATGTGCAAAATCAAGCATTATACTCAAATACATTTCGATACAATTCAATTCCAATTCGTATGTCTTCAAAATAATCCCTCACTCTCTGCTGGGAACAAACTTTAAGTCTGCAACTGAATAGTACATATGTAGGGTTCTGTTAAGGAAAGCCACTGAAGTAATTGTTTTATTTAAATGACAGGTTTGTTATTTTTACAGCGTCTGCTCAATAATGACAAAAGTGGCATAACAACAGACGACTTAAGTGCATAAGAACAAAACAATCCTGTAAATCTGATCTGCTGGATAAAATCAATAAGTGCTGTAGTTATTTATGTATGATACGTTTAACAGCAGGTTTTACACTTTGGTTCCACAGTTAAGTCATAACCCAAGTTTCATCATTTCACAAGAAAATGTTAGTGTCTGCAATTAAACTGGCTGCATGTTTTTGGACTGTGGGAGGGAAACCATTACTTACCATCACTTTCAGCTCGCACCAGTAAAGACATGCCTTTGAGTCGCTCTACATATCCAGATGATACATGTCCTGTACCTCGATCATCCCACTGTCGGTCCTCATTTAGGGTGTAGACCTTCACCCGTCTCCGAGTGTCAGTCATCTTAGATATGGACTGTCTGACTTGGTATTATTAATTCCAGAATCCGGTGTTAAATCCACTGGACAGACAAATGATGGCTGGACACTTAAAGGCTACCTGTTGTCATTCTTGACGTGTCGGCGTAAAGCTGTGTGTTCACGTTTATCCTCAACATAGTCCTGCAATATTTATACCAAGACTTGTGACCGAATTATCTGGCAAATTTTAAATAAAACCCACACTCAATATGAATTAGGGTGTGAAATAGGCCTTCATTGAGATGAGCTCTGTGCTGCAGCTAAATGGAGCCAAACAGTACTAGTTAGCTTAGCTAACTAGCCGTCTTAGCCTAACGCAGGCTATCTGCTCGTCTTAAACATTCTGACTTCAATATGAACCTAGCCCTGTGTGAAAAGAAAGAAAATACATAAACAATCCGATACCATTACTGGCCCGTTAAGGCCCCGCTGTGTCTATGAAGTGTTTATCTCAGACCTATGTTTTCATGCTGAACTACATTAGCTTAGCAGCAGAGCTCAGTGTTGTGCCAGTGTTCCGCCATGTTCTGGCTGCGGGCTGTATCAGGGCAGAATGTCTCTCCATACACAAACCCACATTACTGAACCGAACCGCTCCAATTATTCAACTCGTCCTGCTTTCCGGTACAATAATTATCCTATTTAAGCGCCTGCTACAATTAAATTGGTAAAGACTGTACCGAGAACAACGATTAGCCCAACTGTAAGTATTCAGCCATCTTGGGTCCCCTCAGAAAGCCAGAACGGGGTTTCCTTGGCTGAGCGCAGGGGCGAACCACACTATTAAAGCTACAGTAGGTACAACATGTACTAACGGGAGTTTTAGCATTTACATAAATAAATTATACATGTTTTTTTTAATGAAACTCACAAATTCAAGTTATATTATATTTTTATGAAACATATACAACAAACCTATCGCTTTGTAACATTTCTGTCATTCAGTCATTTTGATGTACAAGCTTATGGTTCATCTCTGGTTGAAGCATGAACACTATTAGCAGAATCATTTTTATTTTACTAATTGGGCAAATGATTCATTGGTTGACTAAGTTAAGAGCAACAGCAAGGATACAATGTGTAACAAGTTCATCATCTGTCAGATGAAATGCCTACCATATATTTAGCCTACCATATATTTACCTAATTTAGAGACTTGAACCAAAGCATTTCACATTTTTTTAACCAAACATCGAATCTTTACACTATAGCGCCCAGGTGGAGAAGCAAGATTTTCTGCTAGCACACCAGCACTAATCAACTGAACTCACTGGTCATCCACAACAGTTATACAAGCGGAGGTCAGACTCTTGGGCCTATACATCCACAGGAGATGCAATAAAATAAAATAAAAATTAAGTTAAATAAAAATCCTGAAAACCAATTTTATTTCATGCTACACACTTTGTGCACCTTCCTCTTTTTAAAGAATATCCCCACTACTGCAATGCAGTATTTTCAAGAGAAGTGGTTTTGACTTTCATTTAGGCTTATCTAAGTAATGATCATTAAGAGTTTATACTGTAAGTCAAAACTTTGCAGTTATTTTGCCTTTTGGGTACTGCTAAATTGGTTGAGCTAAACTCATTTATATTTACAAAACTGAATTGGCACAAATCTACATTTCAAAACATATTTTGCACATACCACCACATTAATGAAATAACACAAGGTTTTGGGGAAAAACACCAAAAAGAGAAAACAAGGATTTTTTTTTTAAATGAATCAGAATAAATGCTTATGTTATACAAAAAGCAATTACATGTGGTTTGTTACATTATTCCAAATTTGTAAAGGAAATATTTTCTGACAGTTATCACCATAAAGTAATCAACAGGGCAGTGTATGGGGAAAAAAAAACAGTGCGTTGGTGAGTTCAACATGTTATAATAATCAGAAATGCATCAGTTCACAGTATTTCAACTTGTTTAATGTATTTAAGAAAAAAACTACTTGACAGATATTAAAAAACTAAATAGCTCAAAAAAGTAAAACAAAAAAGAATTTTAACAGGTATTGGTGCAATGCAATAACAGAACATAACCCCCAAGTAACATAAAAATGTAAAGAAATACAAATTTGTATGAAATATAAATTGCAAATGTACATGCCATTAAATGAAACACAAGGGTGTCTAAAGACTGCTTTCAGTATTTATTGAAAAATTGCTGCAGTTACCAGCATTGGAATCTTTAGAATATACTGGCTTCATTTTACTAGAACAACAAAAAAGACGATGTACAAATGTAAAGATAAAAATAAAATACATTTTTAAAAATACTTCCAATCCTGCTTCAATGTAAATAAGTTTAATTAAGTCCCACAGCAAACACCCCCACTTAAAAATCTCAGCTGATCAAAAAACATTCATCAGTCGAATCCTACACTGAGTATAACAAAGAAATGTTCAGCAGTTTGTACCAGTTACATGGATCCTAAGCAGATAAAAAATCCATTAGGATTTAGTTAACAACGCCCATTAACTCAGTGTAGGCCAGACGAAGTTTGTTTAATGTCTGAAAAATACAGCCCACAAAAACCTTGCCTTGCTGCTCTACTTCCCTGCCTGCTGAGCCTGGCGTCTTAGCAGTACATAGATCTTCTCCTTAATCCAGTCCTTGTTGTATGGCTGGTAAGTCTGTGTATCAGCACGGTACCTGTACAGATAGAGATAAATGTATTTACATACACAGCAACACAGAGCAATGTACTCAACAATGTTTGGATAAAATTATTTGAAACATCTGATTGCTGCTCACTAATAACTAAAGACAAGCAAAGTTCCATACACCGCTGTTTTAGAAATGCATTCAACTTACACCAAACAGCTGAGGTCAGCCAGGTCATCGATGAAATCAAACAACTGACTGATGTCATAAGTGATGGATGGACTGTTGGGATTCATTCTTTTCAGATGCTCCTCATACATTTTACACACTCCTAGAATGAAACAGTTGAAGACATTTACACAATTTCTTTAAAGTAGTTTGGAAAAACATAAGAAAAAAAGCTCACCTTCCATGCACTCATTGACTGATTCATAATCGGCATATGTTCTTCCCTCTGGTCTTTTAGTCGGCTGGACCAGCAGAATTGTGTGAGACTGAAAGACATTGTGTTATTGACAAATCTCAACAGGTAATAATCTATTATGAATTAACACAGCTGATATACATATAAATAGGGTCATGTGTGTGGTCAGCACTAATATATTTTCCACAACACAGCAAACTGTACGTAACCACTAGTACTGTTATTGCTCCCATTATGGGTCGCCATAGCAGATCCACATTATTGATTTGTTTAGTTTTTTTTCATGCCGGCTGCCTTTCCTGACAAAACCTTCCTACTAAATACCCAGGCTTGGGTTTGTGCATACAAGTGGCAAGGTTGGCGCCAAGCCGAAATTCTGTTCAGACTCTTTACACTGGTGTGCTAGTTATAAAACCCACTGCTCCACCCGGAGACAGGCTTAGACTAATACTGTTTTTGTTCTTTATATATTATCAATAAGCATAAAAACACTTAATCTAACCACAATCTTAGATCAGTACTGAACATTCTTCTGTTTGGCTTCTTTAATTTGTAACTTTAGTAATACATATAAGCATTATAGTAAATTTAAATATACACGTTTTGAAATGCCCTAGTATTTGAAAAATGACAAACATTTGCTACGTATAAAAACTCAAATTAATTTGAATAAAAGCAACACAGAGACTGCATTTTCAGCCATTCACAGAAAGTATGACCAAATACTAAGAAATTTAAGAGAATTGTATTAATTATTAAAAAGAACTGCCCTTTTTAATCACACTGTTGAGATGACCATTTGTTGTAATAAACAACAGTGGATTAGAATTGAGAAAAAATAACAAAACGTTTTGGGGGGTTTTCAAACGTGGTGATTTTTGTTTCCCAACGGTAAAGTAAACAGGATATTTGCATTCTAACTGGCTTTGTTTCGACACATAGTGCACTAGTTGGAGTGTTTAAATCACTAATCACTAATTAATAACCAATACTATGTCGTGCACAAACTAAGGGAGATCAATTTCATATTCAGTTTGTTTCACAAACAGCACAGCACTAGATTATATAAATTAGGGGTTCAGTTTGAAGCCGTATAGTATAGTGTAATATAACATAGAAGCATTAAAAGCATATATTTTATCCTGAAAAGCGTTTTGGTTTAAAAGTTCATTCTGAGCTTGGATGCTACGCGAACTAGCAATGCTAACAGGCTACATCTATAAATGAGCTAACCGACGGTAATAAAACAGTAGAGGGTAATAAAGATAAATACAACACATATTCATATAAAACATTATTTATAAGTAAAAACATACAAAACAATACATACCATCTTTGGACCAAATAAAGTAACAGAGGACAGGTTGGTCTGTAAATGTGTGCTTTTTCTAGAACAGCTGCACCTGAACAGAACAAAAGTCTCGTTCCGGTGAGGAGAGGGGTCACAAATATTTCAAAGTAAAAGCAGCATGATTTTAGCGTTTAGTTGGGAAGTAATTAAAAGTTTTATATTTATATTTGTTCTTTCTATTGCAAATATATGAAGAAAATAAATACGTATGATCAAAAATTGTCTGGAACAGTGTGTATGTATGTAAAAGCGCACCAACGCAAGGGAATTATAGTGAGAAAACATTAAATCATTTAAAATAGTGTTTCTTGCTCAGTCTACAGTTATTTACTTGACTATTCCTAATAAAACATAGTCACAATACTAATTATAAACACATACGTCATTTTATATTATAAGTTATTATATAGTTTTTGCCTCTCTTGAAACGCTGGGTTTTTGGACATACGTGTTTTTCATTGGAAAGCGACGATATGCACAATGGCAAGGGCTTGTATTTTTTATGTTTATTTAAAAATCAATTAAATCAAACAGATAACAACTATCAGAATATTATGCATTTAATTTAAAACATATACAAATATACAAATACTGGATTTTGACGGCTGCAATAAGCTGGGAGATGAGGACTGTTGTAGTCCTAAAAAGTGATCTTTTTTCTGCCCTAATATAACACTTAATATGCTAATCAATCACATTTATCTGATTCGTATATTGGGATTTATAAAATGCTTTATATGTTCTGTAGGATACAGATTTGGTCTGCAGGCAGGCATTTAACCTGTGCTCGTTTACTGCAAAGTCACACTGTTTAAACATGCGAAATCAAGCTTGTTATTTTATATAGGCCATGTTTCTCCAAAATGGGCATTTGAAGCATCATTGCTGCATTTTCTAACACAACTAATATTATAAAAACAATCACGGTTGCTATAATGTTTCTAATAATAGTGTTTGTCATTTTCTCTTTAAATTTAATTGATATGTTTTTGAATTGAAA
>JAYDZG010000005.1:6185698-6202091 GCA_034509265.1 Microcambeva bendego | reverse complement strand
AAAACAACACTGATCGTTTTGATCAAACACACAGCCATCATTTAAGAAACGATGCAAAACTATAAAAAAGGATCATTATGAAGTGGTTTAATTCCATGGTAGTACATGTGATTATTTGCTTCCTAGACCAGAAAGAATAAAAACTGGGGGAACACGTCCTAGTGTCCTGCTTTGTGAAGTTATGTCCCATAAATTACAACAGTCTTTTATCTCTAACAAACAACTTCAGGCTAAGTATGGAAAAAAATGTCTGTCTATCTTTCAATCTCTCTATCTATCTATCTGTCTGTCTGTCTATCTATCCATCCATCCATCCCGTCCTTCATGCATCCATCCATCCATCAATCCGTCTGATGGGTCCTGACAGACAGACAGTTGCGAGTTGTCTCGCTAATGCGAGTACATTACAGGAATGTTTACATTTTCAGCATTTAGCAGATTCCCTTTATCCAGTTTATTTTACATAAAAGTACAGTACACACTCTGAGCCATTGAGAGTTAAGGGCCTTGATCAAGACCCCAGCAGCGGCAGCTTGGCAGTGGTGAGGCTTACTTGTCCAGTACCTTAACCACTAGGCTACAGCTGGAACATTCAATCTGTGCACACTTGTATTTTCCCAATTAAACCTCCGAACACTCCCTGTAAACCATTACGAGTTGTGAGCTTGGTAATATAATTTCCAAAATAAAAACAACAATACAATAGACAGAGAAGTGTCTCACCTTTATGGTCCATGTTCCTGGCTCTGGATCTTTCAGGTTGAGAATCTTGGCTGAATTTGGGATGTGAAGAAGTTCAGTCAGGCCATCTTTACTACCAATTAGTTTCCCTTAAAAAAACATATCATAGTTCAGGTTGTGTAGCACTCAAACAATACAATATGCACAAAAAACTAAATGTAGACAATGTAGAAATGTACATGCTCTGAAGAATTTTGCAAATATACATACAATTTAAAATAGCAGAAGATACATATTAAGTAAAATGCAATGGCGTGAAGTGGCATGAAAACTATGTAAACAACAGTTTTGTTTGATGGCTTTTGGAAAGAAACTGTTAGTGTGTGTTTGATTTATTGTGCAGGGCTCTATAGGGCAGGTGGCTAAAAGGTCGTCTGTGATTACTTCAGTGTGAAGATTCTTCTATCATTAACAAAAGAGAATCATGAAAGATATTCCTACCCTTAGGGTTGCGAATCTCAATGTTAGGGGCAGGACCGCTAAGGGCGACGGTGACCTCCTTTAAGCTCGGGTCAAAGGGGATTTGCCAGGTGTTGCTGACTGGACTGTAGTGGTCGGTGGACAGCAGGTGGACTTTGGAGGACTGTACGGCTTCCTCCACCCATTTCAGCACCTTTCCAAAGAAAGAATGAAACATAGTGTGTAAACACAGACTCAAAGGATGAATGGAAGCGGAAAGCTTAGTAGTGATGTACAGGGTGTCAATTTGAAAACTTCACACCCTTAATATCTCCCTTCCAGTAAATAATATTAAAAATCGGAAAGACTCTTCAGTTTTATTTTCAAGGTGGACACTTCAAAATGGGAAGGGGGGTTAGTAGCACATCATTTTAAATCTCGTTTAATTCACTGTCCAAGAATACTAATACTAATTTATAATTTTTTGAAAGAGTTCAAAGAAATCTCGTTCCAAAAACACAAAACAAAATATTTTTGTTAATATTAACCTAAAACCCATAAATCTAAACTGGCTTTGAAATGATGTGCTACTTGACTCCCCTTCCCATTTAAGATTTTAAGTGTAACATCCACACGTCCCAGAAGGTTGAACCACGAAGGCTTAAATATTCTTTAAAAGTGTCCCTCTTGAAAATAAAATTGACGTGTCTTTCTGATTTTATTATTATTTACTGTAAGGGAGATATTAAGGGTGGGAAGTTTTCAAATTGACACCCTGTAGAGGTCTGTACTGTTGGTCGGGGAACAGATGGATGAGGGCAAAAATGAGAGACGACGAATGTGTTAGTCGATAGAATTCCACTAATGATATCATTATGGTTTTCTGATCCATGATGGAACGGATTCAAACAGCCACAAGACAGGATGCACATCTGGTGTGAAACGTGTGATCTCCGGGTCCTGACAAGAGTTTTACCAGACCATATTACGAGAGCTACACACAAACAAACTCATCTAAACATGACATGATTTAAATTCCGCTACATGCCATTGAAAGAATCTCAACACACACAGACTGATAAATGATCTAAAACAGCTTGATGCTTTGCTGGTCATTTTAATACAGCCAAATCTTAAATACAGATAGACGCACCAAAAATGATATATATTTTATAAACAGCAGTTTATAAACAGTAACGGTGGTAGTTCTATGGTTAAGGTACAGGACTAGTAATTCAAAAGCTGCTGGTTCAAGTTTCACCACAACCAGGTTGCCACTGTTGGCCCCTAAGGATGGCCCTTGATCCTGAATTGGAGAAAATACCATTCCATCGCATGTCCCCTGTAATCATTCACTGACGTAACCACTCATGTCTGTATGTAGACGCCAGACCAGCCAATAAAGGATTCACACACCGGACCTAGTGAGCTAGCATAATCACTGAGAATAACATCTGTTAACTGTAAGTCAAGCTCATGTACCAAAGCAAAGTTTTACAGTTAGATATGATCATGTACTTGATTAATGCATTTCGTCAATAGTATTGTTTTATCTTTACTGTTTTATCTGAACGAGGGAATGGCCATGGACCAGCATTAAGTGCAGGTTGAACATGAAACATCAATTCGGTCAAATCCAAAGGGACTTGGTTGGTTCAGTTTTTTATAATGCTTGTCCGCCACTATTAGCTGGTCAGGCAAATACTCAGACATGATTGGCTATGTCTTAGGGGAGGGGTATGGCTGAAGTCTGGGTAAATGACTGGGTGGCATGTTCAGGGTTTTCATGTCTTGATCTCCGAGTTTCCTAGTAAAACCGGACCCACCATGAACCAGACCAGAATAAACTGATTACAATAAAAATAATAATAATAATAATAATAATAATAATTGGGAAAACATGTTATATGCTTTCCACGATTCTAAGCCAACATTGGAGAAATCATTAAAAGGTACTCCTGTGATTTCTTTTTCTCCAGAGAATTCAAATGTTTGATCGACTTTATCATGATCTAATGATGCAAAGGCATGTGGGGCATAATGATACCTCTCACTCAAAAATGGGCCTGGACTGAAGGCTATGTTTTTCTTGTACTCACAAATGTTCTTATTGATGTTACTTGCTGAGCAGACACATGTTGGAAACATTAGAATGGCAGCAGTGACCAAGGTTTTTTTTTGTTTCTTAGTTTTTGCTTTGCTTTGCCTGCCAATAATGAAATATACAGTTTCAGTTCTGCTCACACTACATGTACACCAACATTAGTTTTAAAAACACGATTTGAAATGTGTAAAATGGCTTGTGATACATTTCGGCTTTAATATTGCTGTTGGCCCCAATTAAGCAGTTTAAAAAACGATTTGAACTCTTTAAACTTTCAGTTTCGGTTTAGCATAAAACAACTAAAAAACGCTCCTCATCTTCTTTCTGCCAAATAAAAACATTAATGTTAAGCCTATGATTCAGTATGGTTCAGACTTGAATAATAGATTTTATGTTTATGTAGTTTATGTAGTGATGAAGTTAATTCTACATAAATGTGTTCATTCCCAGTGCTTGTCCATAGCTGTAAATTATTTGTTAGCATAAATGGGTACTCTCTTTACGACAGGCGGTATCTAGAAGTGAGTTGGAGTAGTGGTGCGGGAAACGAAAAGGAGCCAAGCCACGGTTTTCTAGCAATCCAGGGTAACGATGCAAGGATTTATTTTGCTGTGAGGCAACAGTGCTACGCATTTGGCCTCCCTGCTGCACAAAATTATGCATCTACATCAATTCAGTAAAAATAAATGCCCTTTTATTGACAAAATGACCAGCCAAGCACCTCCAGATACCCATTTGGTGGGAAAAAAGGTACAGATGGGTTCTTTGTTGCTGCTATAACTATAACCTGCAGGTGTGGTTGTATTATGGATGGCAATGCATGGTTTCCTGAATGTGCTCCAGTGCTGTTAAATACCCCCGCACTGATCGACGAAGGGGTCGGCATTGAAATAATGATGATGAAGAAATATATATAAAAAAATTCATCTGTTACCTCGTTGACCTGTTTCTTGTCCAGATGGAAAACCTGTCCAGAGCTGGTGGAGGCAATTTCTTCATATACCTTATAACCCACATGTGATCTGTCATCACAGTCTCCAGTCAGCACAAACACCACCTGCACTCATGCACGGACACATGCACACATACACATGAACACAATCTTCCTACGTACATACAATATACTGTTGGGATTGAGGTCATGAAAGCCAAACTGAGGCTACCTGAGACTGTTTCTGCTGGATGAGCTGCAGGACCTCGTGCGCCAGTCTGTAGTCTTTGGATCGGGCGTCCGTGAAGACGTAAATGAAAGACCCGGGCAGGGAGATCTCCAGGGCGATCTTGATGGCGCCGATGCTCATCTCTGGGCAGTCTCCTCCTCCCTGTTGACGTTAAATATCAACACGTGTCATTTAGGTATACTCGGCTCTTCGTTATTTCTTCAGAAGACGGTGAATGTGGAGGTGCATGGCTCGGCGTGGCTTAATGTTTTCTTCTGGTTTTCATTACAGGGCCCTGCATGGTGAAATTCTTGATCTTTAAAGACCGATTACGACTGGATGAAAAAAGGGTTGTTGTTTTTTTTTTTTCCTTTTAGACTAAAGAAAGATTTCAGATCCAATATGAGCTGAGCTGAAGAGATTTCCTGCAGTCTAAACATGATTCTCTAGTGCTGCCAGGAAAAGCTTTGGTCACTGAAAACATTGAAGGAGTGTTTATTCTGGATCCAGGTTCACAATATAATAAGATGAATGAAAAAAAATCTGATTTGGGGTTTATATGCACAATCAATAATCTGATTCCTGCAATCCTCTGAGTCACTCAGTACTCTGGTTTCTTTTAGTGAAGACGTGTGGTAAAGAAGCTTACATTCTTTGTTATAATTGGGGACAACAAAGCTAACCGCACCGCCCGACATGAGGGTAGCAGCCGTATGCACAGTTCAAATCAGCACTGTGTATGGAGAGACACAAACCATCAATCAGCCAGCAGATGTTGTAACCGAATCAGTCATGGGAAAGAGACCTTATACGGCTTTAATCCCGCCCCTATATGAAGAACGGGCCAATCGTCGTTCACGTTGCCGTTCTGCCAAGTCGACAGTCAGAACTGATGGTCGGGATCCCAGGTCTGGCGTTAGAAGTATTAAGGCTGATTTTTTTTTTCATTTTTATTTAATTTCTATCATGCCCATGGAAGTCTTTCAAGACATGAAGAAAAACTTGGGTGAAGATCACTGATCTATATCAGTGGCCCGCAATGCATATGTTCTTATTGACTCAATGGAAAAATTCCCCCAGACATACTTTAATGTCTTTGAAGTCTTAAAGCCTTTTCAAAAGACCATTGGTATTGAAATGGGGTTTTCAACAAGCTTGTGGTATGTAGCCTAGAGTGTATTCTATTTTTAAAAAATTGTATGTTCAAACATTAAAATGGCCTTTTGTATGATTAATATGTTTCTCCCAATTCCGTCTGTACTACCTATTTAAAAAAGAACTGATCAATCTCAAATCTATGATCTATAGAATCACCCATACATCAAGCTATCTCTTTGTGGATTCTGCTCAGCTTTATTGATTGATTGATTGATAGAAGACCTGTTTTTTTCATTTCATTTCCATGTCGCAAACACTTAGTGTAGGGCAGGACTATCCTGCACTGTAAAAGGCAGCCAAGGTGGTCAATCCAGCGCAGGGTCTCAGACGTGGCCAATTATGGGTGAAAAAAAACCCAAATCAGATAAAATAAAATGAAACTTTGTCATAATTTTTCTTTTTTTTTTTGTCATCATTTGTCTTTTAACATTTCTTTTTAAATCAGGAACAAATCGCTTTGTGATGCATTTTTTCAGCATTGTACCATTTTAAATGTCTTTGGTTAAGTGTGAAGCCCCTGATGAGTTGCTGGTGATCATCATCACATGAAAATTCTCTTCCTATAGAGCATCCAGAAAGGTGGAAATCAGATTGAGCTCAATCCGGACTGTAAGCTTTCTTAGACATGACCGATTACTACAAAATATAAAAGTGTGTGTGAGAGAAAGGGTGGGAGGGAGGGAGAGAGGGCTAGATGGATGGATGGATGAATTGATGGATGGATGGATGTTACATGTTCTGCTAAGCCCCAAATGTTACAAAGAACCTCACATCATAAATCACAGTTGAATGTATGGAAATAAATCCCCAATTCAAATGTCAACTCAATTCTTACAGGGTTACTCCCTGTGTTCCAGATAAACTCTCTGATAAAGCAAAGTAGTTTCACATAGTTTGCTCAATCAGGGTCAGAAACACTTCCCAACATGCCAAGGATGCTGTCTCAGGGGTGAAACACAACACCAGTGTTCATCTTGACCTGTTGGGAGCAGCTTGCTGAAGCTGAGCTATTTTTTTAAAAGATAAAATCAGTACCATAGACTTTTGGACAGCACAGTAATCAGAACTAGCTGTATCTACAAATCACGGAAACAGGCTGTCAGGTTGTTTTTATTTCGATTTGATTTCTACATACTAATATTTTAAAAGAAGAGCCCTGCTGAATCTGTGCATCTTAAACTCGGCCCAGTAAAAGCTCAGAAAGGTTCGAGTCGATGTGAATGATGGGTCAGATTCTCACAAGTAAGTGTATCAAACCAGGTTCCTATTCATTTCAATACGAAGACACGTACACAAACCGAGAGCCAAACGAATGCTTCATTTGATTTTATAGCCTGTGATGTGCAATAAGGCTCTGTCATGTGTGCTTTCATTAAATCTTGTTAAAATCTTGTCTACAGTGCAACATCAAAATGGACCAAATTGTTATTTTTTTATTAATGTCTGCGCTGTGGGTCTTGTTTCACTGGAAAATTGGCTTAGAATTACAAAAATCAACAGGGCAACAATCCATCATAGGGCTTTGCCCCCTCCTCATCTTAGTCATGGGCAAACATATCTATACACAATGACACAGTAATTTTACATTTTCAGAACTGAGCAGACGCTTTTAATCCAGAGTGACTTAGGGTATTGTGACAGTGCACAGTCTAAGCAAATAAAGATGAAGGGCCTTGCTCAAGGACCCAAAGCAGTGCAGGGTGAACCAGTTGACCTATCAATTACTAGTCCAGTAAGGGGTGGAATGGTTAAAGCACTGTGATGGATTGGTGCTCGGTCCAACCTGTCCAAGGGTTTCCAGGCCCGTGACAACCCTGTCCAGGAGAAGCCAATGATAAAAATGAAACAGAACTGTGTGAATGAATTTACCTGTACATAGAGCTCCTGCAACTCATTCTGGAATTTTTTTGGATCAGTTGTTATGGTGACTGGGCCAATCTCTAAAAAAGCAAAAAAAAAATGTTAGTTGCATGGATGTGAAAAAGTATGAATTACACTCTGTGCCTCATGATGACCGAAGTATGAATGAATATGTGCGAATGATGGGTATGTGTGTATGGATGGGTGTGTAGTCAGAGCGAATGTTGAATATATGTAGATATGGACGGTCAAAGCTTGCAGACTGAACTGATGTGACAGTGAACTTCCGCTGGGGTGCCGGACTCCTTTATCACTGTAGAGAAAAGACTAAAAGCTGCGGCTTCCATGGAATGTTGCATACAAACATCAATGTGATTCATCAAGGTAAAAAATGTAGCCGTACACACACAAGCTTGACATTGATAAAAACCCGTTTCCCATTACCGACCATTTCAATCATAATTTAGTGCAATTAAGTATTTCAGCTCTCACAGATCATGGTTCAATGAAGACTAAAATTATCAGTCGTTAGATTTTGAAACTTTAAACCGGGTCAATGACCTGTAAGCTGCTTTAGTTTAGTTATGCGCAACATAGCACAGGATGGTCAGGAAAGCACATGTAAGCAATGCCCGGATGCCGTAAAATGAAATACGTGATTGTGGAATTTCTAAATCACCAAAATTGTCCAGGATTTCATCTATTATAGTATGTCTCCACTGATTTCACCTTTCACTTTACCTTTACGTCTTCTTACACGTCTCATAAAATGCAAAAGAAATTTCACAGACGGATTACAGAGAAAAAAAGTTGTCCGTTGGTATTCTTTATAGCAGAATGCATGACCTGCAAAGCCGACATGTACATGTGTTAAATACAGCTGCCAGTTCAGTCGAACGATAAAACGGCAGCTCATGGAGAGAGAGAGTTTGTCAGGTCAACAAAGTATTTTATGAGATTGGATAGAACAGTGCACCTGCAGTCTTAAAATATATCGGTACATACAGTTACAGATTATAAAGGGGAAATTATTTTTGGTTTCACCTTCAAAGTTTTTAACATGCATTATTTATAATAGATCTCCTTAGTTTTTTGGCTGCTCCCATTTGGGGTCCCCACAGCAGATATTCTTCCTGCGGCTGGGTATCTACGTATCTCCAACCAACCTGGTGACATGCCTTTGGACGGTGGGAGTCCCCGGGAGTCCTTACCTCGGGTTCGAGCCGTGGACTTCTTACAGTGAGGTGACAGCGCTACCCACTACACCACCACGCCACCCTGGATTATTTATTACAGGATACGCAACCTAAATTTTTCAGATTTAAAATTTTAGATTTCCAAATAAATGTGTCCAATTTGGTGTAGCAACCACACAATCTGGCAACCCTGTACACTGTGCCTATTCAACTTACTCACTAATTAAACTAGCATACATGTCATATTATGGGATACTTTTTAGGACACGATGATTGTTTACGTAATTACTTTAAAATGAATCATTATTACAAATAAATTATTAGACTAAAATATTAGAATATTTTAAAAACCTGTAGCGACCATCAAACCACTGAATCAGAAGCACTGAAAACTTGGCATTTAAATACAAATTTTTGCTGTTCGAAAATTGAAAACATGTCTTAAATCCTGTATTGAACTAATTTAATTAATGACACTCAGCACTCAATTGGCCTGTTGTTCCTATATGGGTGGGATTCATACCAGATAGGGTCTCTCATGACTGATCAAAGAATGCATTGATCAGGCTGTGTCTCTCCGTTCACAGTCATTTGTATGCCTACAGGTAGAAAATAAATATGACTGCTGTCAACCTGTCGGAGGGGAAATGGGTGAGCCTCGTTCTCCTCAATCCTAGTTGGGGTCGGGACTGGTGAAGAGAAAAAGTGACGCAATCAGACACGCTACACCGGGAGGAAAGGGAGAAAATGAATAATCAAAATAAAAATATGACTAAATCTCAGCCCATTTACTCAACACCAAAGCCCAGCTCTACCACAACTACTGCTATTGTCCGGCAGGATCGGTTTGAGCTCCGTGGGAAACTTGGACTGGAAAGCCACAGATGGAGATGGCTGAAACTGCCCCATAATGCCTTTCATTCTTAAAGCCAAATCTTTTTAATCAAACATGTTCGGAGTAGAATGTGCTCATAGTGATAGTAGCCGGTCTAACAGGAGCACTGGTGCCTGAAGTCATGATAACGGCTCTCAGACCCAGACCTCCATCAACAGCTCTTTTATGTTAATATCAAAGCAGCAGACAATACGGCAAGCCAATGTGCCAACATCTGAAACAGAAAGTATCTGATCCAATGTTATATGGACTAAGTTTGAACTTGTGTGTTCTGTAAGACTGCTGAAGAAAAGCGATGAGAAAAACATGCTGTCAAAAAATCTTTAAGGAATTCCAGCGCCACATCTGCCGACTGCATCAGTGTTGAGTAAAAAACCTTTTTACTTCCACTGTTGAAATAGTCTTCAATTAATCTTGCATTAATCTTGCTTTTTTTCTTCCTTTTCATTTCATTTTCATCCACTTTCAGCAGTGAGGCCTCTGCCATCGTACTCTCTAGACAAAGTCAATGATGTCGGTATGTGGTACCATTCGGTTCATGTTCAAATTTACCATCTCAGCGAGAGTGTGCTAGCATACTCATAATTTTGTTGAAATATCGTCATGGTTTATTTAAAAATCTTTCTTGAAACATGTCGATTAGGAGTTTAACTGGGCTTTGTGAAGTTTACAGTGTTCTGTAAGATCGCTCAACAAAAACAAGGAGAAAAAACATTCAGGAAGAATCTGCAAACTCCATCACTGGTACAGAAATAAACTTTATCCACTGGTTTTATCCTTCCTAATATATTATTTACTTTAGTTTATGATTAGTAACAGAGAGGTCAGTCTGCTTGATTTTACTTTGCCAATAAAGCCAAAAAGTATTTTTAATCGGAGCTAGAAAGTTTCCCTTTTTGTTTTTTCAAATCACAAAATAGTGAGATCTAAGTATTTTTTCTATCCAGAAATGTCAAGTTTTAATGTTTTTAATTCCATAATCTAGTCAACCAATGGAGTTTGTTATTTGTGAAAACCATTATTTTTATTTATTTATGTATTTTCTCCCCCCTCCTGCTTATTTAGCATAGTCAGGTTCACTGTTATGAATCCTGATTGTGGTTTTGGATTTGGTTTGGACTTTTACAATCTGGCAACATTTACATTCATCGAAATGTGTTACTACTACTTAAAATAACAGAAACATAGATGTTCTATCTATATTTTAGAATAAGATTTAGGTCTATCAATATGTTTTGTAAAGGACTGCTTTTAGGTTTTTGTTGTAGTATGTTTTTGTTCAATAGGGGCATTATTTGAACATTTTGAATACCAGACTGCAATGAATTCATATAGAATTAACTTTTTAAAATTTCCATACATGTACTTGAATGCTACAACATTAAATAGTTATGTTATTTGTGTTTTTGACTTCTGAAACTTGGGCGACACGGTCGCTTAGTGGGTAGCACTGTCGCCTCACAGCAAGAAGGTCCTGGGTTCAATCCACGAGTGGGTTGAACTAGGTTCTTTCATAGTGGAGTTTGCATGTTCTCCCCGTGTCCGTGTGGGTTTCCTCCTACAATCCTAAGACATGCAACCAGGTTGACTGGAGACACTGAACTGTCCTGTAGGTACCTACGATGGACTGGCGCCCCATCCAGGGTGTTACCATGTGCCTTGCACCCGTTTAAGAGCTTGGATAGGCTCCAGCACCCCTCCCTGACCCTAATTAGGATAAAGGGTTAAAGAAAATGAACTGAACTGAACTTCTGAAACTTAACAGCTTTTAATACTGCGGCTGATGCTGCTATTTGCACTGTATTGGTATTATTTCATTAAACTTGTTTCATGGCTCATTATTTTAATTTGATATTGGAACTAAAATAACCTTATAACAAAGGTGGAGGGTGTGACCAAAGTCATCGTGAGTAGTCGACTAATCCAAAAAAAAAAATCATCATATTAGTCGACTACCAAAATAACCAGTTGCAGCCCTAGAATCCTTGCACACCCACTTGGTCAACCATCCCTATCTAGCAGAGACGGTAGCCAAATATCGCTAGATGGTGCACAGAAGTCGAGATTCTGAACACCTCAGTTTGATTCTCTGCTCTGCCACTAGTCTCATAAAAGCCTGAAAAGAAATAATCTGGTGAGGTCTATCAGTATGGTGCAAGTTAACAGTTTTCATTTCCGTCACATGTAGGTGCCTTACTGGTTATTTTGCATGTGCATGGCCCTACGGCAATTCAGTTAGCAATGATAGTTAAAATGCCCAAGATGTCAAAGCCTAAAGCTTCTAAAAACATGATTCCGGTTACTGAGTTTGGAAAACTCCAGGTGTTCGCCATCGTTGGATGTTCAAGGTCTACGTTCATCTGTGAAGGTTGGCTGTGCTGTGTATTGTAGCCTCCGTTTATACTGTAATTCAATTTATGAGTGTTATTAAAAGACTGTGATCTGTGATTTTATTTCTGTGAGTTTTGTTGTGTTGGTTTTATAGTGCTAGCTCTTGACAAAACATTTTCATGATTGAATTTTGTGTATATAAGGAGCCGTGCTGAGGTTAATAATCACCTACTTGCAACAAGAAGCCGGCATGACTCACATTAGCGATGTTCTCATCTCCTGTTATAATTTGTTCGCCCCTGCAAAGGAAAAGACTGTATTGCTCAGGTATGCTGCTCTGTCTGTGGCATGTACGTTAGCGTGAGGTCATGCTTGGTTGGATGACCTCAAGCTCTGTTCTGAAGATGTTGTTTTTTTTCTTGAAGCCAAAAGTCAGCAGTAGCATTTTTTCAGCTTGCTTTGTTCTTAGCTCTGGCATGCTTTGAAACTTTTTTGAGCTTCGTTCTTTCCCGGGCCATTCAATGTCACCGAGTCACAGAGTCAATGTCACTGCTGCTGCTCAAGTTCAGGATCTAAACGGCAACGGAAATGGTCAATTGTTTTAATATGACAACTATGTTGTATATTCTTTGCTTTAATATATAGTGGCCGTAAGTAAGGTCCCACCTAAACACCCGTGAAAAGTGCTTCCATGTAATATGCAAATTTCTGTCATGAAAATTATGCCAAATCAATAATACATTTAATGGCTGCCATTAAATATGACACTCTTCTGGAAAAGTCTGTGCAATCTGTGATTTTTTTTAAAAAAAACTAGGTCTGTAGTAAATTGTATAATAGATTACATACATTTCATTTAAACAGTGATGCACCTTGTAGTGTAAGCCTGGAAATCTGTATCTCTTCCTGAAATTAATCAGATTTTTCACTCCCCAAGCAGCTTGCTGGTTGGCAAGTCTTAGTATGACAGAAAGCGTCAGTAAGTTTACAAACTAATTACAAACTAGATAGGGCAGTTGTAGCTCAGCCCATGAGATACTTGACTAGTAAGGAGAATGTTGCTGGTTCAAATCCCATCCCAAAAGCGACAAATCCTGGTAAGCGCTTCGAGGTTCGTACAAGATGAGAGAGAGCGTGTATTTCAATACATTTATATGGCAAGCATTATGTCAGTCCTTAGTGGCTCTTGAGGACAAGGCATTGCTTCAGAAAAATACAGCGGATCAAATCCCAAATGATGTATATGGAATAATAATATCTTTTCACAATGGCAAGGAAATCTCTCATCTCTCAGCCGGATTCATTAAAAAAAAATTACCAGGAAGTTTAATTTTTTTGAGACCATACCATTAATAAACATGTTTTTGAAGCGCACACATTATTTTATTAATATAAATAATATAGTATTCAGCTATCAAAGTATACTGCAAAAACATGTATGTATGTCCACAAATGCTTTTGTTTTATTAAAAATCATATTTTAACGCACGAATGCAAAATCCCTGGAGATTCACAAAGCACTTTGAGGTTTTGTCTCCTAGGTCCATTTTTCAATACAGTTAGGAGGGAAGCCTTGTTACTTCAAAAAGCTTTGGTTTGCCAATACTACTTACAAGCTACACCTCTCTTCTGAGAGCTGCTCTGACTACTGAGCTGTCACACTCAGTCATTGCTGCAGTGTTGCCAGATCCCTCAAAAAAATAATTCTACACAACTTTTTTTTCTTGTGAGGCAGGTTCGAACTCAACTTTTAACCAAGCTGTTGCTTTAGATAAAACTGTCTGGTAAGTGCAAAGCCATTTAAAACTCAACCTGCATCTGATACAGGTTCCGCACTTCACAAGATTGCTGTTGAACATCAGATTAATCCAGCATTTTTGAAATCCTGGACTTTAAATCCGTTGAGAACACAGACATGTGCTTTCGATAGCTTTGACAAGACCCATGAGCATGCTGAAACGCTTCCATGTAAACTTGACATAAAAGAACCTGAACTTTCGAGCAGCCCTTAAGTTTAGGTCCAAGCTATGAACCTGGGGAAGGAGTGAGGTTTTCCTAAAGCAGGTGGTTGATCACTTATCCTGTCCTGAGTGTCCCCTAAGTATAAGTGTTAAGCATGCCGTGTCATGGCTACAGATACTTGAAAGGCCAGCGCTTTGCGTCCAGAAGAAGCAATGTCCGCGTTGATGTTTCACAGCATGCATAAGGTTTATGTTCTCACTCTGACAGTGGAATTTTTCAAAAGTCGCACTGGGATACTTTACATAGTTTGATATTCCTTTTTTTTTTTTTTTTTTTTTTTGCAGTATATCTAGTTTTCTGGAGTGACCCTTTCTAAACCCTAACATTCTGGCAGCTTGGAATAAGTGCAGAGTAAGAACATTTGTCTGATCAAAGCCCTGGTGGAAACAAAGAATTTGTTTGGTTCTGGCAAATGAGATTGCTATTCAGGATAAACATATCGTGCTGGAGGCTTTACAAAGAAGCAGGTCATATCTTTCGATTAAGAAACTTTATCTCAGCTGGCGAGGTGGTGTCTGACGGCCTTTATCTGGACAAAAAACTGAGTGCCGAACACAGAGAAGAACAGAGTTGATAGATTTGAATCAGAGTGAAGAACCTCTTAAGTTATCATGTCACGCACTTAAAACAAAACCTGTACAAATAGCTTTCAAAATAGAGCAAAGTGATTTAACACTGCACTGAGATAAACAACAAAGCATTAAAAAATAAAGCATTAATAAAGTAACGGTTACAGAGCGATTACTTTGATGAAACACACTGGCCAGTCTACCAGCCCAAACCTTCTTCTGGACATTACAACACACTGGTGTAACGAATCGCCTATGCAAAATAATTCTGAATTAAATAATACAGACACTGCAATTATAGAATAATTCCTACTTCCAAATCCAGTGAATCCATCTAAATTTGACCTAGACTGAACAAACTCAGGGACCGGTGAGGTGGTGAATTATGTTTGCCCAATACAGCTGTGATTTATGGTTCAATTCACCACCGGAGCTATCATGTGTGTATAGATATATGTAGGCATGTAGGCATTCTTCCTATAGTAAAACATGAAAATGATCTGGGACTGTGAAAAGAATCAGAAAAAGCACTCATGTGGTGCATGTGCATATTGTGCAAGTCAAAAGTATTTCAAAAATGCTACAGTAATTCAAAGATGCTACATTGAATAGAAAATGTCAGTCACGTCATGCCATGTTACTGGTGGGAAGTGACCTAGTCAGAGTAAGTACACGTGTCAATGGTTTTCACTGCCAGTTAATGCATTTTAACTTACCAAAAGAAGCTTCCAACCCAGCACCACATTGAACTCAACACAAAAACAACGAAAAAGATTACAATACGAGACAAACAGAGAAGTAGATAAGAGCCAGAGAGGGTTTTTTCACCGAATTTGTGTTCTGAACAAAAAAGTGCCCCACCACATCTGTTTAGGGTCGAAAGAGGACACAGGTTCAATCTTTCCTATTTCTTAAATTGATTTTCTTTCCGAAATTAAATACTTTCATAAACAAAATACTTTAAATACTTAATTACCCTGTGGTCTATTCAATTGGTTCAAGATTTCACTGTGGTGTTCATAAACAAGGAGTCTTTGTGAAGCGCTTGAAGAGGAAATTCCTTTCACATTTTCACTCCAGCTGTTTTTTTTTATTCTTGAACTACATAATCCTGAATTTTTTTCCCCAAAAAATTGTATTCTGCCTAGCTAGATGTTTTTTATTTGATTTCTGTTCTACAGTGTACACACCTCCAGGCTATGTACAGCCTTTTTGAGTGATGGAGTGCTCTATCAGATGACCTGGCATCCACAATCACCCGACCTAAACCCAGTTTCAGATGATTTGGCTCAGCACCTCTGGGAACTCCAAGAGTGTTGGAAAACCATTCCAGATGGAGACGTCATGAAGCTCATTGAAAGAATGCCATCGGCAAATTGAAGTGCAATGTCAAATTCAATGACATCAAAGTAAAAGATGGCTAGTTTGAAGAATCTTCATTATTCATCTACAATTAAAAAAAAAGAAAAGGTAAAGAAAAGGTGTGTCCAAACTTTTGACTGGTAACGTATTTCATTCTAATCAAGCAGAAAAAGGGTCAAGATTGTGTCTTGGATAAAAACATAGTTTTACAAAATGTTGACATGTACTGTACATCTGTCAAACAGTGTGCATCAGCAGACCATCTAAAAACTGGAAATCCTGGGAAGCTAAAATCTGATCCACACATGCTTAACAGTGGGTTCAGCTGAGACTGTCACACACCATAAACTGAAGCTGGCTGAGGACCTCCCACTGTGATGGACAGCTAACCTGCTGTATCTGTGGAATGGCAGGAACTTATCTGGTTCTGGTTTAGATCGAGCTACCTGCTGAGAGGACATAGCTGAATTTCAGAGCTCACTTATTTTCATTGTCTATTTGTTTGTGTTTGTGTGTGTGTGTGGGGGGGGGGGTCTGTTTTTGCGGGAAAAATATGTGCGTGCGTTCGCGTTTATGTGTGTGTGTGTGTGTGTGCG
>JAYDZG010000005.1:6135908-6148194 GCA_034509265.1 Microcambeva bendego | reverse complement strand
ACAGAACAGAACAGAACAGAACAGAACAGAACAGAACAGAACAGAACAGAACAGAACAGAACAGAACAGAACAGAACGCCTTCAAACAAAATTCTTTCTTCGCATATCCCAGCTTGTTTGCCAGACAAGAGCCTAGCAAACTCTAGTTGATGGCCCAAAGCTCTACACACTAGGCTACCACCGTCCCTTTCTTGGCCTGATCCTTAAAGTTGACACATCAAAGTTGACACTTTTTGCAGTTTCCACATATGCAGCTTCTCCATGACTGTTTCATCATCAGAGAGCAATTGTTTTCATTCTAATTTTATCAGTAATTGTGTGCAGGAGAGCCTTAGAGTCTTAATCAGATTTTCTTTTCAGCTCTGACTGGCTCTGATATGCCGTGACTTCATGCCAAATTTATGATTAGTTCAAAATACAAATACCTAGGTGGTAGATTGTAAGAAGCAAGATTTTGTTTGTTAACATGTGAGTCTCTAATCTATTGAGCTCTGCTGTTAATGAACAATGTTAGAGCATGGAGAATGGAGACAAATATAGTTAGACTCCTTTCTCTTGCTTTTTCAATCGTCTGCTTTACATATTAGGTCAAAGAGGATGCAAATGACTGAAGCATGTTTCCACTGACGTTGCATGTTTTTTACCCAACATGAATTAAAAAAACCTCTTTCTCTTTCTTTTCAGCTACTCCTTCTCTGTTTTGTTTCTTTTTCTTCTCTTTTCAGTGTTCCCAATTTTACAGAAACATGCCAGCTTTTGTGGTTTAAAGTGTAATCACCTCACTAAATGCTAAATGATTCATCCTGGTCAGGGTTGTGGCATGTAAACGTCAATGTAAATGTCTGATGTCAACCAAAGACACTGGGTATAGTCAGGAACCCACCCTGGAAAAAGCATTTGCAGTATTTACTCTTCAATGTACAATCACACATTGGGTGGGGGTGAACATAGATGGAGAGAAGTAGGAAATGGAAATATCCTTATAGACAGTATCTGGACATAACTGATGACAGACAAGCTCAAGAACCATGTACTCATGCTTCCAGTTTAGCCCTCATGCAAACCTAAATTCTGCTTACAGTACAATATGTCTCTGTATCAAATCAGGGTTAATTATCCTAACTAGTAGTAACATTTTATGACCAAGTCATTCTTCATCAGCTAGCTTGGTGAGTATAAGGTGTGGAATCCATCCTTGCAGATTACCTACACCCATACATGTTGATTGTCTTCCCTGGGGCGGATGGAATATGCCAGCAAGACAATATGACATGTTACATGGCCAGAAATGTCCAACATTGGTTGGAAGAGCATGACCAAGACTTCCAATACTCATATTCCCCCTAATCACCTAGACTTTAACCCAATTTAGCATGTGTGGGACCATTTGATTGTTCATCCTTCACCATACAACCTCCAGCAGCTGTGGGATCCACTGGACTCAGCATTGTATATAGCTACATTGGTTTACACGGTTAGCTATATTGTAATGCCAATTGGATTTGTATGATGATGATGATGATGATATTGATGATGATGATGATGTGTGTGTGTGTGTGTGTGTGTGTGTGTGTGTGTGTGTGTTGGAATTGGAGGGGCTCAAAAATGCACTTATCTTACCTATCATATCAAATTCTCATTGACCATGGATTAGAGAAAAGTGGGGTTTATTGTTGATGCTCTAGAGACAATTCCAGAACTGAGATTGAAGAAGAGATGACTTGTTCCTGTGTTAATGAAAATTAAAAATGAAAATCATATTATGTTATCTTGTTACCAAGAAGCATGACCTCATTTTTTTTTTATCCTATTAGTTTTGCTGAAGCTAATGCCTCAGCGAGGTTGGAGGCGGTAACCATAGTGATGGCCAATATTACTTTGAATGACTGGAACTGGGTGGACCAGTAAGAAGGTACAGTGGTAGAGCTTTGGGCTATCAATCGGAAGATTTGGAGTTTATACCCAGGCTCTGCTATGCAGCCAATGTTGGGTCCTTGAATAAGACCCTTAACCCTGTCTTTTCCAGAAGCGAGGTACCATAGCTGGCCCAGTGCTTTGAGCCCAAACAAACTGGTATATGTGAATTAAGAATTGAATTGTACTGTACATTTATAGAGAAAGAGTATTGTGGTTCTGATTGAACCCTAGATGACTAAAGTGCATATTTTTGGCAAATAGCTTTGATAATGTAAACTGAACATGGATTTGAACAGCTAAATGTGAGTTTCCTCACAGGAAGTACATGTCTTATCAAGAACCTAAGGCAGTGGAAAACACGGATGTCCTGAAAAACACCACTACACTTTCCAACATGATGTCCTTCCGTCCTTTCTCACCTGCCACTCTGAATGAAGTAAACGTGTGAAGCTGCCTCATACTGTACAACTTGAGGAAACATTTCCGCTATGGTGTGAGCTAAGGTCAGTCTGTAGGACTATTATGTAGGTGGAATTAACTTTCCTTCACTTCAGGATTCCGACCATTTTTGACAGTAACATTTAAAAAAGTCTTCTGAACTACTCCACGACCATAATTAGGATAAGGGAAAGAAAATAAACTGAACTGAACTGATTCTTTCTTAGAAACAGAGAAAAGAACAAAACATCTGTAGAATAAAAAATGTACAGAAAGGCTAAAAAATGAACATTTATTATAATTAAGTAAAAATAAAGATTTTGGTATGTGAATAGTTACATAAATATTGGTGTACTGATCAACAAAATTCAGTTAACCTGTAAACCATGTGAGTTTGGGTGGCTGCATGCCAACAGCAACTCACTATCATTCAACATTGTAGCTGACCCACTTTCACAATTTCACAGATGTGAGAGAGAGTAAATGTAAACAAGATTAACACATTGGGAGAGTCAAAGGTAGGGGGAGGAACTGGCAGAACTCTGTGTTCTTTCCTAGTTCACAAGACTGCTGATGTAAACACTTAGTTGTTGGCTGACCAAGGATGTAAAGATAAATTAGTGATACATGAAGATCCTCAGGGGTGTGTGCTATGGCCACTCCTGTTTTACAGTAGTTGTTTTAGCTAGTGTGCTCTGAAAATAACAATAAAATGTCTTCTTGATTCTTGAGAGTCAGGTATAGTTCTTGCGTTTACATGAGATTATATAAACTGCAGTGACTGTATAATCCATTGCACTAACATATGTCCAATTCTGTATACTAATAAATTCATTAACATAATGTGTTATCCCATGGGTTTACTGGGAAGCCATATCCTAGGGGTTAAGCTACTGGACTAGTAATCTAGAAACTAGTAAATAGGTACTGGACTAGTAATGAGAAAGGCCCTTGACCCTCAACTGCTCACACCTATGCTGTAATTGTAATGTAAGTCGCTTTGGATAAAGGTGTCTGCTGAATGCTGAAAATGTAAATGTTTTCTAGGTGCTCTGGTTTCCTCCCACAGTCCAAAGACATGCAAGTGAGGTGAATTGTAGATAATCAAATTTTCCATGACTGTGTTTAATATGACCTTATGAACTCATGAATGTTCTTATCATGAATGTAACCATGTCATGTAAAACACGACATAAAAATCTTAATAAACAAACAATTGAACATAAAATTGAATTAGGTTAAATGTAAATATTTCAACTATGATGTTTTTGTATCTTTAAGGTGCATAGAAATATTTAAGGTATCTTCTTTATGAGTTAACAGCTTATTAGCTTTTTACTTTACTTCATTTAAATCCAATAAGCAATAAAAATATAAAGTCTTCTTTCATGGCCGAGTTTTCGGTGAATACAACTACATTTATTGTGCAATACATAAAGTGCATTTTATGGTGGGCAGCTTTCTAAATCATCTTATATTTATTACACATGAAAGTCATCTGTGATTTTATTCGCCAGACAGTGATAACCCATTAGACTGTAGGTCCTATCAAGACTTACCGGGCTCTGTTACGATATGCTCTGGGGATGTTGTTAAAAACATGTTATGTACAGAATCCTGTCTGGGGACTGTGCAGACATCTTAAGGTGCTGTATAAATAATGGGAAGTTGATTGCATTCCATTTGGGATTGCACCAGTTGCTGGTGGTAACCAAGAAACAATTATGTTAAAAGATATCTGAAATAAATTTAAATGTTAGGTGCATGATTACAAAAAGCATTGAATGTTGTGTTTTAAATGAATAATCTGTGTTGGTCCATGTTGTACATGTTTCTCTTGATGTTTTCACTTCATTATAACCTCACTGTCATAGTCTTACTCCACAATTTATTGGTTCTATACCAGGTCTTTCGAATTGTCATGCTTGAAACCCTTATTGGCAGATGACAATGATGGCAGTAAGCATTCAGAGACAAGAAAATGGTGACTAAAACAAACATGGATTTCACATCAAGACATATTTCTCAATTTGACCACAAAGTAAGTCCTTATCGAGGCATGCTTTAAAAAAAGATAATGGTTCAATTCTCTTGGCTAGGTGAAGCAGTGGGATTTTACACTGCACACCAGCGATGAGAGTCTGAACTCCCCAGTTTGAATCTCAGCGTTGCCAGTTGGTTGGGTTCCTCTGTAACCACTAGGATGCATAAACCAGTGTGTATTGTAGTGCTGGTCCCAAGCCTGGATAAAATAGGAGGGTTGTGTCAGGAAAGGTATTCTGCATGACAGCTGTGCCAAATAAACGAAGTGTGGTGACACCTAAGAGCCGACCCGCAATCGAACGGGACAAAGGCCAAGTAAAAACAAACAAAGCATTCTCTTCATGCTTGCTCAATAATCCAGGTACACATATTAACTGATCCAGATGAACGGGAAACTGATTCAACTTTGTAGATAATGGTCTCTCTTGCAAAATTCTGTGGAAGAAAAAATAGCCATAAACAAATCCCAAACCACATTCTGGTATGTTTTTAGATCAGTTTATAGAGAATAGTTTTACTTAACCGTTGTTTTCTTCTCTCTACCTGATAGCCCTTAGAAGAAAATTGGATTACAACAGCACAAAGTCTGGCTGTCATTGGTTAAAAAGAAACAGAATTCAAGTTTTGGAGTTTTAAATGGTGCACTATTGAGATGCTCAACATAACTGGTCAGAAATTTTCAACAGTGATGTAATTGATCAATCTCTAGTTATCTGCAATGTCTGGGAACTGTATTTGTGTTTACTTATGCTGTCCTTTCACAAAAAAAACATTAATTTAAAAATGTAGTCCTGGAAACTTCAGCACAACCACAGTACCGGCCTCTTTCCTTGTTTTGGAGGGAAATGTTGCTTAGACACAGCTCTATTATGAACACACTGCTCTATTGCTATAGCCAAGCCACAAGAGCTGTGAATATGATCAGTATCTCTTTTTTCCATATTCTTAAGTCACAAACACTGCTTCCTTAGCAAGAAGCAATAACAAGTTTTGTTCTTAAAATGGTAAAGGCTAAAAAGTGAAACCATTAGAGAGTGCATGATCAAATAGAAGTGCCCATGCTTGCCAGTATTTCCAATTTGAAATTAAACTTTGGTTATGACCTCATGGCAGTATACTTTAGTTGTGGTGTAAGAAAAAAAGAACCGGATCTAAAAGCACAAAAATGTCATACTTGAAAGAGTAGTGTCAGCTCCAATAAGCATAAAAATGGCCATTTTTACTGTGACTGACCTGACTTAGCCAATTAAACATTTCTGTTTCTTTTTGATTGGTTCTTAAATTCAGTGGAGAACTGTTTTCCTCACCAGTAATAATTGATGAGACTATGGAACATGTCTCAACCTGAATGAAGAAAGTCTGTACTGAAAACTTTCAAGTTAATTGTTAACTGACTGATGGTGATTTCGGTTGGTCAGGACCAGTGGTAAAAAAAGATCGACCCATTGATATGGTTACATTGATATGGAGGAATACACATGCTGCGATTAACGACTTTCCTTGGAAAGTCCACAGCCATAATAGCGAGACAATGCCAGGCCTCATTCTGCATGCAGTACAACAGTGAGGCTTTGCATAGACGGTGCGTTCTTGGCTAGGGAGTTTGAAGTCCAGTTCTTTTTTTTATTTTTGATAATATGGCATGTCAAGAGAATCAGCCAGTGGTGACAGACAATGGTGAATGGATTGTTACGTAGCTTGAGTTCTGTATCAGGCAAGAATTTACTTGCAAACCAGTTTTAAATCCAAAATATGCCTTGATGCTTTTTAAGTTCACCTACTTTTTGAGATGGCAGTTATTTTCTTTGTAGTTTTGTTAGTGTAAAATATTTGTAAAAGTGTCTAAGCTTGGAGTTTTGTGAATGCAGTTGTATTTGGCTACAATTAAGAAAATATTTTTCATGTTTTGGGATGGGGTGGCCAAGGCTCCTGATGGATTGGCGTCCGTCAGGTGTGTATTACTGCATTGAATTAAATGAAGCGGGGAAACTCTGATCCACTGTGACCACGATAAATCAGTAGTAAACTCTAAATTAAATAAAATGAATGAACAGAATACAATAAAAGTTTAGCCCATAATATAGGGTACATTTGTGGGTATGTTTATATTTCAACCAATCAGGAACAGGAAAAAGGGGAAGGCTAACCCTTTAAATCACATCACTGATCGGAACCTGGACTGATCCTAGCTAGTAAGTTTATGTTTATTTAAAAGTTTTTACTATATTACTATAACTATATTACGCTTATGTGATACACCAAACAGGCATGACATTTTGTCTCCCTTCCTAATATTGCATTGGCCCCTCTTTTGCTGCCAAACAGCCCTGCAGTTGTGATCCACTGTATATTCTGACATCTTTCAATCAGGACCAACATTAACTTCTTCAGCTATTGGAACTACAGTAGCTTGTCTGTTAAATCGGATCAAACGGGCCAGCCTTCACATGCCTTGGCCGCTCAAGGTAATGTATACTATGGAAGCACTTCTGTAAGTCACTCTGGATGAGAACATCTGCTAAATGCTGAAAATGTAAACTGTAAATGACACTGTCAACTGTTTACCACTGTTTGTTCCTTGGACTATGTTTGATAGATATTGACCACTGCCGACAGGGAACGCCACATGAGAGGTGCCGTTTTGGAGATATTTGCCATTATTTCCAGATTTAACTTCAAGGATAATATATTCACTTGCTGCCTAATATATACCACCCACTAACAGGTTCTGTGATGAAGAGATAATCAGTGTTATTCACTTCACCTTTCAGTAGTGTGTCATGGCTGGACAGTGTATATCGTGATTGTGGCCTAGAACTGAATAAATCACTGGAATGTCAACAATACCATGGCACACGTGTCATTTATACGTCGAGCTAAATGGTCGTTGACAAAACTGTGTAACATAGAAACTACCGATATTATACCGATGTGTAATTATGTTCTTTATACGCGATAATTCCTTCCCTTGAACAAAAGGAAAACGTAATGGATCTTGAATCAGTGAGCAAACGGACTCTTCTAACCGCCACGTGACGTCTCGTTGAAACCGGTTCTATCCGCCTCTGTCCCCGCCCCTGCAGCCCGTACTTTTCCGTGGGCGGCGCCGGAGCGTGTAGTGTCACGAGCGGCGTGGTCTGTGTTAAAAACGCGCTTCAGTCTTTCTAGTAAAGCTCGCGAAGTTTCACGCGCAGGATTATTAACGGCACGAACCAGCACGAGCCCGAACCGTCAGTCTTTGTCTCTGCCAAACAGCTTCCAGTTGAGCCTAAATATGTCTACCATCGTCTGCTGTCAAAAAGATCTGGTAAGAATGGCGTGATTTAATGAATTCTAACACTCGTGCATCAGGTAGATAATCAATCATCGATTTCATTATCCGATTTTGACATTTTAAGTTGTACTTTCTCAGCCTGGATAACACACGTTGTGAAAAAACATGTTTTGGTATATTATATAGAGGTGTAGGATGGGTTTTTATATCTCATTTTAATTAAACGTCAAGTGTTTCATGAGTCCAGAGTGGTTTCGGTCTTACAAAATTGAATTAGGTCTTCATAAACGACGTATATTTAATAACCGTGGCAAGTTCAATACAGAAAAGTTTTCATTTTTGTTTTGTACTGTGTAATTAGTGGTGTGTAATTTGGAATGTCCTGTTAATAAATGGTTGCTAGAGACCCTAAACCTGCTTTTGTAAGAAGTGCTATTCCATATAAACAGCATTATATAGCGCTTTAGTGTAGAAAAAGTATACAGTACTGCCATATGCCCTTATATGTAGGACACTAGGATGTATATGCGACGTGGTATGGACTGGCGAGCAGCTGTCATGTATCCGCCATAGGGGTGTAATCGAACTACACGTATTTATTATTAGATTAATTTTAGTGCCATGCTGAGTTAAACATATCAAATTGATTTGTGATGTCTCAATTAGAAGTATTATGTGCAGGCATTTTACTTCAGAGCCTTTGTAAGAAAGCACGAGGCATGAAGCATGTATTATCAGCCTAAATGCGACATGGATTTTAAATTCCATTTGGGAGCATTTTTAACGTATAAACCAAAAATGTTAATTATACAAGGACAAGATATTCTCATTATTTCATGACTGATTTTCTTTCACGTGTTCTTCGCCCGTTATCTATTCAACAGTACTGGGTAGGCTACAGTGATGTGTCATTTGGAAAGAGTCGGCTCTTTAAGGGGTGAACATTGTGAGTCAATTACAGCGAAATAAAATATAATGTATAAATGTAAGTATTTTTAATACTTATTTAATAAATATGAAAATTATTAAACTGAATTTATGAACACATTATTTTTCGGTCGTCACCTGTGCACACGTAAATCCTCAAATGTGTATTACTTTATATAGGTTATTTATTATATACCGACATTATTGCATGTATATTGGTGAGGTAATAGCCTTTGTTATAAAGCGAACAATGCTTTTTCAGATTATTTGCCGAATTAAAAATAGTCCAAAACTTCGAAAGAGTCGACTCTTATTTCTGAGTCAATTGACATACCTACTGAAAAGAATCGGAATGGAGATCACAATTGGCTTAATTGTTAAGTCAATGTGAATTGATGTTCTATGAATATATATATATGGAATTAACTCACTAAACACGTGTTATAATGTATCCTATAACCGTGTGGAAATTACAGTACATTCAAGAAGGAACATTTTAAGTGACGAAAACGAAACAATATATCTAGATGTCGGATAAAGCACTGTACTTTACGCGATTGCGTGTTAACGTTTCTCACAGAACATCTCAGTTCCGCATGACGACAAACCATGGGTTTGTCTTTTTCAATATATTTTATTTGGATTTGTACTTAATCAGCCGCCGCTAAAATTTCTAGTCCCACTGACCTACTTTCAGTTGCTACCTCATTTTCAAGGGCGGATTGACACATGTGAGCTAGCCGAGATGCGTTGGTAAAAAGGCTCCGGCTGCGTAATAATGTATTAAATAGTTTGTTTTAAATAGTTTGTTTTTATAGGTATTTTGGCACATTATGCACTTCAATAATGCGCAATTAAGACACAGCGACTGTACGTAGTAATTTATAAATAAAGTAAACGATTGACATTTGTTCTGCCAAATAGCATCGCTGCTACCAACGGTTGTAGCCTATCAGCAAAGGTTGCCAGGCGGTTGCTATGCGGTGGCAGACATGATGTTCTCTTTATTTTAAGATAAAAAAGATGTGTGGTAGGTAGCAATGTAGTGTTTGTATTAAAAAAAACTATATAGAATTGATTTATTTATCCTTAAATAAGAACTTTACAAAATATGCCTGAAGGGTAAAGGTTAAGCTCAGATGTGACCTCAGCTGTCTAGTCATTATGGCACAGCTCTCTATAAGGCTCCACCACTGGCAGATGAAGGGGGTACATGGTACTGGAACATGATGATTAAGGGCTTTTTGGCCCATTTGAGGATAACCTAAGAGGGAGACTAGCAATTATTGGAGGTTGGAGGTGGGCAGGGATTAAAAAAAACAAAAAGAATTCATACCGATGTTCACATCCAGGAAGCAACCAATTCTGTTTCCTAAAACACTTCTGTAATTTCTCCTCACATCTGCAATCTGTCAAATGTTGGTAGACAATACTGATATCACATTTGTAGGCAAATGTAATTATAATGATGTAATGTTTTATTCTGGCTGAAAGATGTGTAAATAGTTTAATATTTAAATCATGTTTTTAAAATCTGGTTTGGTTATCTGCTGTGGTAAATCTTGGTGGTCTTCTTAACAAAAACAACCAGACTGGGATCTATTATATTTAATGTACATTAGTTGTTTAAAAAGAATGGCTTTATAATGTGGCAATCTAGCCAGTTCATAAAACTGATTTGCTTTCAAAGTATATCAAGGAAGAGGGTGCTTTAAAAGCTATTAGCGGTTGGTTATTTTCCAACAGCATTTTAATGTGGTTAATTAATTTCTAGAGGCCAAAACTTGTAGAGATAGTGCTGAAATTGGATTCTAGTCAGAATTTACTAGCCTCACATCATGCCTAGTTTTTATATGTAAATTTTATCTGCATTTATTTGCATTACCAATTGCCAAAAAAGAAGCTCCAATGGGTTCCATGATGGGATGATGTGTCAAGATTGTGAAGAATAAAGAGCTAAATAAAACTCAATCGACCTGCGTACACTGTGTAACCAAACTATAAGATAACTCGGCCATCTAGCTAGTTAGTGTTAGCTATCTAGATAAACATCCTTTAAAAGGACAGTACGCTTGTATTTCTTACAAAGTGCAATAGACATTATATCGATCAGGAGGATTATGCCAGATGCTGCAATGGACACACATTATACACAATGCAACAAGTGTTGCATTAATATTTTTATCCTTTAGTCAAAGTCTTGTCAAAGGCATTCATTGTGCAATGATTAGGAAAAAGTGAATGAATCAATCTCTTTTTATATCACACAATCAGATCTAAATCTTGGTTTGTTTACATGGCAAACATGATGAGCAGTATAAACTGTAAGCTTTATTTATTTTGGTGTTGAGTAATGGGCGGACTGTCATTGGCATTATGTACCGAACAGAGCAACAAAACCAAAGGGACTACCAATAATGGTAATCATTACCAATAAACCTTTGTGTCAACACGTTAGTTGGAGAAACAAGTCATTACGCTAGGATGTTTTGAATTAAATGATTCATCCCTAACTTTCAACACTGTCAACTCTGTACATTTTGTTCTGACTTTTTGAAATGTGTTGTAGGTCTGGGATGATCTTAAAGGGAACGAGAAACAGTTGATGTTGGCGTTAAAACAAATAATGTTAGCATTAAAAATACTAGACTGAATATAAGACTCAACAGCCAGATAGACTAGATTAAACAAGTGTAGTGCAGTCTTGTTCTAATGTAGTATGTGAAATCAGTATTGAGGTTGTCTCAAAAACCTTACATTAGCTTGCATTCGCTTTCATTAGCTTACGATTCTCTATGGAAAATAAAAAAAAAAACTTAATTTAATTCTTTAAATTACTCCTGGATGTAGCATTAAATTTTGAAGTGTAAAAAGCAGACATACTAGCTGTAAAACTAATGAATTGATCTTATCAGCCTGGCAGTGAGTGTGGACATTAATGTCAACTTGGTGACAAAATGTTAAGTCACTGACATTTTAAACATAATACTGCACTGTTTTGCATGCAAAAATGCAATTGTTGGCTAAGTGTATAATGTCTACCAGCGACAATTGATCCGGTAGATCAGGCCTCATTATAACTGGTCATCATGATTTATATGACATGTGACCACTTACATTGTGGCTTATCACCATAAGAAAATAACAAGTTTCTGAAAGCCTGAGGGTAAGAACTACAAGGATGTGTATTAAGGGCTGAAATAGTCGTGTCGGTCCACTAGTAGTCATTAGTGTAATTGTAATCACATGGAGCTTACAGCCAGCATTGTGCTTCAGCAACATGGGACGTAACTTGCCACACGTGTGACCATTTTACTGTTTCTCGCTTCAGTTAGATGCTGTACTAATTTGGATCCATGGTTTAGCCATCAATAGAACAACCACTGCAGTGTCATGTCTCCTCTCTTCATTTCTCAAGCACCCACACACAAGCTTTTGCAAAGGTCAAAACCACAATACAGAAGCATACACAGAAGCGTCTTTATTGTAATCATATTCTTGAAGTCAAGTCAAGTGTTTTTTATTGTCATTTCAACCATATACAGTGACAGTACACAGTGAAACAGTAAACCATCTAAACCATCTAGGTGCTACACAGAACAGTAAACAACACAATAAAGTGCACGTGTGCAATAAGGTGCTACACAGAACAGTAAACATCACAACATAAAGTGCACAATAAGGTGA
>JAYDZG010000005.1:6119081-6129143 GCA_034509265.1 Microcambeva bendego | reverse complement strand
TCTGGATTATGTGTAACTTTACTTCAAGTCTAAATAACCTCCCCAGTCACGAAGACGTCTTCAGCGTCACGTCTGACCGGCGGCCACCACCGTGAACCTGTCTTTCTCTTCTTCTTTTATATTAATGAGCAGTTCCTGGGTTCTAAAGCCAGCCATGAGAAGAAGGAAAAAGAAAAGCAGCCGAGGCCTCCGGTGCCGACGAAGAGCCTCTTTTTTTTTTGTTGCCACCTAGGCCCGGACAGAAGCCGCATTGTGTTCACAGATCTAACGTGAATTTTTCAGCGTCTTGCGGCGTCACCTCCTCCTCCTCCCTCCTTTCTTCTTTTTCTGTGTTGCCGGGTGCACTGTTGCCATGGAGACAGCCACATGGGTTCTTGTGTCGCTGTGTGTCTTGCAGGTGCAAACGCTGTACTATTCGGCTGATCACAAGCTGCTCGATGGGGGCCTGCTTGAGAGCCAGGCCGAGGTGTTTGGCGCCGAAGACGACCGCGTTCAGTTTGTGCAGGTACAACGAAACCAGCACCAGAACAGTTTAGCTCTGCCGGACTTTTTTTTTTTTTTTTTTGTCATGGCATTTATTTGTAGTTTGAAGTTCAGATGCAGCTGCTTTTGGGGGTGGGTGGGGGGCTTCTTTTTGTAGAAGAGCATAGATCATCGTTTCCCATCTCTAACCCCTTTTTTCAGTGACCAAGCAGGGTGTGACCCATGCCACGCCTACATTAGAAGGCATTATTGATACATTCTGAAGAGGCCTTATACAATCAACAAAAACACAGTGAAATAGGTTCTTTCAATTAACAGTCAGACAAATAATAAACTGTAACAGTACTAATAGTAAGCTAAGACAACATTTTTCTTTAATTGAAAAAAAAAAAAAAATTGTTGGACTTCATTGGTGTTGATTTCCATGACCGCATATCAAATTTATGTTTACAAGCTATTGTTAAAGTAAAAAAGAAAAACCAACAAATTGAAAAACATGCATAAAAATATGTTGACACAACCAGGGTTGCCAGATTGTTACAGTTTTTCTTTCGAAAAACCCACTGATCGGGAATCGCCGATCATTTCTCAGTGCTCTAATTAACATGTCTAGTCAAGTTGCGTCGGCTGTGACGTGGCCTGTAGCATTCGCAACAGTATAGGTGCTCGATTAGGATCTAGACTGGTTATAGGCGTCTTCTGATGGATGATTGTAAATGGAACACACCCGGCTGGGTGTTTTGAATGAGAAAGCTGTGTTGGTGTGAGCATGGGAACAGTGTCTGTAGCTGCACTGTGCATTTGCAGAAGAAACCACCGCGTGAGAATGTTCACAGACAGCTGAGCAACAGCTCCTCCGGCAGCCTCTCGCCCGGCTCGGCCAAGCTGGAGTGGAAATACATCGCCTCCGAGAAGACCACCAGTGAGTCCTCCGCCCCATCACTCACCCATCACTCATCAGTCGTTTTCCGGTTAGCGAAATTGATTCTTCCTTTACAGACAGCACGTACCTGTGCCTGGCCGTGCTCAATGGTGTGCTGTGCGTCATCTTTCTGCACGGCCGGAACAGTCCCCAGACGTCCCCCTCGGCCACACCCTGCCTGCAAAAGAGCATGAGCTTCGAGTCCACGCCCCTGGAAGAAGAGCAGGAGAGGATGCTGGCTCCCATGCACTATGCCCGCTCCGGTCTGGGTACTGCTGCCCTCAGTGGTCGACTGATCGCTGCAGGTTGGTTTTTTTCAAATTAGCATTCATTTATTTATTTTGGCCATTTCTCTGGACCAATCAGGCATAACATTATGACCACCTTCCTAAAAGCTGTTTCAGAACAAGCATAATTTCCCAAGCAAGAGCTACAGTAGCTCGTTTGTTGGGTCAGTCCACACCGGCCAGCATTCAATCACAGTGTTTACCACCAATCCTTCCTTATATATATACACCGACCCTTACAGACCGGGAACACCCCACAAGAGCTGCAGCCGTCTAGACTTTGAGAAACTCATCTGAATCCTTACGCACATCAAATTCGGTTATCTCTTTTTCACGGCACCTGTTAAGGGGTTGGAAATACAGGCCAGCATGCGAGCAACGTATCCTGTCAGTGGTCATAATGTTCTGCCTGGGCGGTTTCTATCTGAGCAAGGTTACGAAACAGTAACAAGTGGCATCAATAATTAGAAAGGAGGTACATGTAGTGTTTGACTGCAAACACTTTACAATTTCTACAGTTCTGTCGGATAGAATTGCAATTATAACTCCACTCAACATAGGCTGTGATCCTGGTTGAGCCCGAAGTGACGTAGTGTTTAATCTGAACCATAGGTGGTTACAACCGACAGGAATGCCTGAGGACCGTGGAATGTTATGACCTGAAGAATAATAGCTGGAGTTTCATCGCACCAATGAGGACACCCCGAGCCCGCTTTCAGATGGCCGTGCTCATGGTAAATATTCACAGGTCGTTTTTAAGGTCGTGTACAGTTTAACTCGTATTAATGCCCTTGATTCAACCCATCAGGATCAGCTTTACGTGATGGGCGGATCTAACGGTCACTCGGACGAGCTGAGCTGTGGGGAGATGTACAACCCGAGCAGAGACGAGTGGACTCAAGTCCCGGAGCTCCGGACCAATCGCTGCAACGCAGGTGAGTGGTCGTGTGCAGCATTGGTCCTTTTGTCCGGTAGCGATTCAGGACAAAATCCCTTTACTCATTGGTTCTTTTTCTACAGGTGTCTGTTCTCTAAACAACAAGCTCTATGTTGTCGGGGGATCAGACCCCTGTGGGCAGAAAGGTCTGAAGAACTGTGACGCTTTTGATCCTGTGACCAAGGAGTGGACCAGCTGTGCCCCATTAAACATCAGTGAGTGCATGTTTGTGACTCAGGCTAGTATTAAAATGGACAGTGATCTATAATTAGTCTGGGGCGGTGTTTAACAAAACCTGTGAATTCATGAGGAACCGTTTCCCATCATGATTGTAACCAAAGTGTCAAACATGACGTTCAAATTCTAAAGGCCGACGTTGTGTGTTTTATGTGCAGGGAGGCACCAGGCAGCTGTGTGCGAGTTGGATGGCTTTATGTATGTGATCGGTGGAGCCGAGTCTTGGAACTGTCTGAACAGCGTGGAGCGATACAACCCAGAGAACAACACCTGGACCTTGGTCGCCCCGATGAACGTAGCTCGCAGAGGCGCTGGCGTGGGCATTCATGAAGGTACATTTAAAGGGAACGACTCATTACAGAAGGAAAATCTAAATGCGTAGTGGCACTATAGATTGACAATTGGACCTCTTGTAGAAAATATATTTGCCACAATCACTGCTGACTCCTCTAGGATTGGCTAGAAAGTCTTGCTCACTAGCAATGTGGATATTTTTTGGATTTTAGATTTAGAATACTCCTTTAACACTAGGGGGCAGTGGACACTAGGTAGCCCTAAAAACAGCACCCGGGGAGCAGTTAGAGGTTGGGTGCCTTGCTCAAGGACACTTCAGTCGTGGCATGTTGGCTCTGGGAATCGAATCAGCAACCTTCTGATCACAAACTCAGTTCTCTAACCACCAGGCCAGGGCTGCCTCAATTATTGAATTTTAGCCAATTAAAAACAAAAAAACATCTAGCTTAACAGATTGATGGGTTTGTAAGCAGTGTATTGAATATGATGCTATAATGACATAGCCATTGTTGCTTTGGGTTCCAAAAATGTATACACTTTATTAGGGCTGGCCCCGAATATTCGTGTATTCTGATATTCACTCGTTAAGTAATTCGATAATTAACTTGCTTCTCTAGTCTTTACTGATCACATCCTTGTTGAAAATCTTCTCGCTAAGCACCCTGGTGGCAGCAGGATAATCCATTAGCACGCCAGTGATGAGATTCGTAATACAAACATGCCTCCTGGGTGGGATAAAAGCCCGGACCAAGTGGCTGGGCTATTCAAGCGCTGTGTAGGGACCTTGGTTAGGAACCTGTGAAGAGGTGGATGAGCATCATGTTCTCCGCCCGTGCTTTGGTGTATTCACACAAAGGTTGAGGATTGTGCACGAGTCAGAAGGGTCCAGAGCAGGTAAATGTATCCTCTTCAAATGCAAATTCTCCATGACTGTGTTTGATATAAACCTGTGAACTGACGAATCTCGTGGAATGAGTAACCGCTTCCTGTCATGAATGTAACCAAGAGTGTAAAACTTGACGTTAAAAAATCACAATAACCAAAAATTTACAAAATGGCGCATAACTGACCCAGTACGCATTAGTCTTCAAAGCAACAATGGATTTTAAAGTCTTAATGTCTAGTCCTCTTTGAACAAATCATATACAAAATTATAATAGTAACACTCTTCCTCCCCCCAGATCTCCATAGAACAATATAATATACTGCAAAGCTGTGCTTACATAAAGACCTTTGTTTTAAAATTTTGAAACAAAGAAGAACAGTAGGAACATGAGTTTGTATACAATGAAGTGACAAGATACATATTGATTTTTAACATAAATAAAAGCTGGAAATTATGTACATACAGATTTTCAAATTTTCAAATGTCAAGAAAGGTTGCCAAGTTGTACTGAACTTCAAAGAGAATATTTTATTTTTTCCAGTTTAAAATATTGCATAAGTTCTCTGATCCATTGGGAATAAGTTGGGGGACGTGAGTCTTTCCATCTAAACAGTATTAATCGTCTGGCTAGTAGAGTACAAAAAAGCTGATCGATTACATTTATAGTAATTTAAGTTGGCATATGTCTTGTCCTCTTAATAGGAAAGCTGTTTGTGGCGGGTGGTTTCGACGGCTCTCACGCCCTGCGCTGTGTGGAGGTCTACGACCCGGCCCGCAACGAGTGGAAGATGCTGGGAAGTATGAATTCAGCACGGAGCAACGCGGGCGTGGCCGTACTCGGCAACCTCATCTTCGCCGTCGGCGGTTTCGACGGCAACGAGTTCCTGAACACGGTGGAGGTTTACAACCCCGAGCCGAACGAGTGGAGCACCTGCACCGACGCTTTCGACTGCTCCTGAACGAACGATGGAATGAATGGGGGGGAGGGGGGTTAGTACCAGGGTGTTGAGGGGTGCTTGTAGGTATCGTCTCTCTCTCTCTCTCTCTCTCTCTCTCAAACTAACAGGCTTAGTGACGTAATCGTGCTTCGTGATGTAGTGTACGGATAAGGGTCGGGGACGGGAGGGATTGATGGGGTCTTCAGTGAAGACCGACTAGAGGTGGGGGGTGTATTCATTCTGAATTCGGGAGGGTTCTAAGCAATGACGCTTTTGCATATTGTATTCGTGTTGTACATATTGTTTCTTTGTCAGTTGGTTTTACTTTACAAACAATGCCAACCGTTCTTGCACACTGCTTGTACATTTTGAGTTGATTTGTAGAGTTTGGAAGAGATTTTTCAGAAAGGCACTGGAAGGTTATTTCGTTAAACTGGTTTGAATTGATTTAAAAAAAAAAAGTTGATGCTCTGTTATAAAAGCCTTATTAAACAAAAATCACTCGCATAGCTTTTTTGCATTACAATAGCGGGATTGGTTTGCCAACCTTCGTTGATGCCCTTTTCTATTTTTGATACACTGCTGATTGAATGAGATACAAACCATAATCAGTGCCAGTTCAGTTACATTTATACATGCACACACACACTGTTAAGTTTCTATCCATAATCTGCAGTTTTTACTAACCCATGACTGATTTTTTTTTAGTAAATAATTCTTCAATGTTTTTTTCCCCACACTAGACTGAACTAAGTGAAAATACTGTTTCATTTGTTACAAACTGATTTTTCTTAACAAATAAAATAATTCACCTGTGAAACCAGTGATTTTGTGTGTTTGTTTTTTCATTTAAATTTAAATATACCATGAACACCTGAACATACACCGTTATTAATCAGATGCTACAGTCTAGTTACATTTATATGTTCTGTATAGCACTTGGGCGGCTTAGTGGAAAGCACTGGCGCGTCACAGCAAGAAGGTTCGTGTGGGGGCGATCTAGGTCCTTTCTGTGTGGAACCACATCAGAACCCCCTGTTGAGCAAACTAAGGGCTTCAATAACAAGGACACTCACTAAAGAAATATAAACTTTGTGACTCCGTAAAGACCCACCCTCCGTGCGAGACCTGAAGGATCATTTGAATGAGTAGGATTTACACAAATCGTATACACACAAATTTAATTAAATGCCCTCAGTGAGTTCTTAACATCATGTCTCCATCTCCCATCTAGCAGCGTCATGGATTTGTATTACAATTGTACACTTATAGAAATAAAAATATATTTAAGGATTTTGAAGCAGACATTTATTAAAAAAAGAATGCTTTTGAAAAGGAAATATGTTCTGTGAGTTTCAGAATGCAGTAAAATTCAGGCCCAGATTTGATTCTCCAAAGACCGTGATAATGGAGTGATAATAAAGTGCCCACCAACTGTGGTGAGCCACAAACTGCTGACAGGTTGTTGATGAGGTAGAGACCAACAGAGGAGCTAAATGGCTGAGAATTAAATTACCGGTGATGTGATGAATGTGTCAACACAGTGCATCAAACCCACAGGTCTTTACAAAAGTTTACAAAAGTGCATTAACAACTCCATGAAATATTTGATTGAAGTATTTATATTTCAGGTACCTTTGCATTTCTAGAAACATGTCTGTTTTGTGTAAATACTACAAACACAAAAACCTCCAATATTGTATTTAAGATTTGAAAATAGTGGTGACACATTATACATCCATTTCTTTACTTTCATCATCCATTACTTAGGTCATGTAGTCCTGTAAATTAGTAAAATTGCAGGTATAAAAGAAATGTTTTGAATATTTTGCGAATGGAGACATTCCCATAACACACATTACTGATTGAAAAAATCACTGCCCGGTGTTCTTGTAGTTTAGCATAAACTCCAGGCCAGCTATTGGACAGGGAATCCATCAGTAATAATGAGAGCTTTTTATTTTCGATCTTTAAATCAGAAAAGAGCACCTTAACTTATCTACAAAGAAAAAATGAGCACTGCCAGTATGACAAATAATTGAGAAATAAACATTATTATCTTTAATTATTCTAAATCGGATTCTTTCATAGCGCTTATGTTTAAAAGCAGAAACTAACACAGGCTTCACAAGATTTTTTTCTGAAATTACCTTAAATGCTCAGGTTCTTTTATGATTTTTTTTCAAAAATTGTTTTGTATTTAAATAATTAATATATACTTGTATTACATTTTAAAAGAAATATTTCCTCATTTACATGTTGTTAAACAAGGTAGCAAAATTTGCATGATAGTTCATCTCATCTCTGATATTAAAATATTAAAGTCGCGGCACGCAACTTTAAAAAAAAGAATGAAGACCCAACTTTTGAACAGCTCTTTAAAAGGAATGGAGCCCAAACAACATTTTTCCAATACCTAAAAGTGTTTCATTTTCACTTATCTACATTACATCAGAATCACGAATAACAATGCTGTAGCATCATGGATTATATCACTACATCCTGGTTTATGGTAGGATGAGTAGTAAGCACTCAAAGCCAGTTTCGGCCCCCCCTCCATTTTCTGTGTCCATTAGCCAGGTCATGTGATCTTACACATTTCCACTGAGTGCTATTACAGAAGCAAATCCTGTCCAAATCCCTCCTCTAACATTCCTTTCATTGACTGGTATTAAGGCTCTGTAAGCAGCAGTGACGCATGGTCTGACCGACTTAAACCAGGAGCCACAATGATGTCCTCACATAACCAGCCAATTTGCAAACTGCCTAAAGTAAGATCAGGTCATTACTGACATCAACTGCCTAACATCAATATCAAAGGAATAAAATAACAGCTTAACAAAATATTTTACTCACCCTAATTTTTAAGGCTCCAATAATAATTGTGCATATATTTTATATACACAATGTTTTTTTTGCTGTTGTTGTTTATTTTTATCATCATCATTTCATTAATTACACTGGAATTGTAGTTATCCATTACCCAAGATTCATCAGCTCACAATGTTATGGACAATTTAGTATCTCCAATTCAACTCACTTGCATTTTTTTGGACTGTGGGAGGAAACCAGAGCACCCGGAGTAAACCCAAGCAGACACAGAAACTCCAAACAGAAAGAACCCGGCCCACCCCACCTGCTGATCGAACCCAGGACCTTCTTTCTGAGGTCTTTCTTGTTATGAGGGAATTAATAACTAACGGTAATAAACCAGACTGACGTCTTTGGGATCTTTTCGTTGAAACAACCCCTCTTCTGAGGAAGTTTGTCACATTTTGTGTCCCGACATTGAAGAAAAGGTTGGTCGAGAAAGGTTCTGAGAGAGGACTAAGCGCCATAATGGGGCAAATCACTATAATTGCGATTATCGCTTTCCCAAGAACAGGTGGCGCTGACAAGTGCAATGAGGTCTACTAAGAAGTCTTTAAGTTCTTAGTAGAGTCATCTTCAAAGCCAGACATGGCTTTTAAAAATGTACAACCAGTGTGATCCAAAGAACATTTGGAAAGGGGTCGACACCCCTTACCCTGGGTGAAAACGGTTTATTTTCCTTCCATAACATATATATGGCATATAGCGGCTCCAACTGCAAGTGTGCTTGCTACTAAACTTGGTGTTAAACGACCATGTTCACTGAACAACATTTTCCAGTACCTAAAAGTCATGCTGTAGCATCATGGGTTATATCACTTCATGCTGGTTTATGGCAGGATGAGTAGTAAGCACACTGACAGTTTCAACTCCCCTCTTTTCTATGTCCATTAGCCAGGTCATGCGTACACTATGATGAATGAATGCATAGGATTTGTGAGCAGTGAGAAATCGTGTGGCTTGAAGACACAACATGACCATTTTCAGACATCGATTTTGAAACTTGCTTTGCTAACATTGGCTCAAAGGTTCTGATTTATTGCCTTCAGATATTTTATCTTGTTAGAAATAGCAAGATAATGACCAGAATACCTTTATTGTTGACTGTAAACGTGTCTCATATTACATAATATATAGGTTCCATGAGTACTGTTCACCCATTTTCATGTCCTCTTCAGTCAGCCAGAGTTCAATCCAAATCCTGTCACGGCCTCATCCCGCGATTACGTCAGAGCTATTAGGTTACCCATGCACCCAGAGGAGGTGTAATCTCACAGCGCTACCATCACTCATTCTGATCCTCTTAGAGCTGCCGTTGGCTCATTCTCAGTCATCAGCATGTTCAGACACTAAATGACGAAAATGATGGACAGGACACAAGAGAATACACAGAAAACATTTATTTAAGGAAATGTTCCAAACAGAAATGTGAAAAGCTTTCAATTAAAATGTACAAATTGGATTTAACATATAAATAAATTAGTACCAAAAAAAAGCTATAAACAAAAGTGGTACATATATCTCTGTCATTTAGCAATATCAGTGTAAATACTTCATAAGCTCAATACATCCAATAAAGAGCACATCTTTGGGAATCATTACAAAATCAATACCCGATGATGAGATCATCTGAAGACCAGGAGGGTACATTATGAAGTAATGCCCACTGCTGAGTCACAATATTCTGACCAACCAATATCCAGTAACTGCCATGTGTTGGGTGTTACTCAATAAGGTCCAAGTAGGTCATCACAGGTATCCGGAGTCATGATGACGGCAGGGCATTCCACATCTGCTGCAGGGTGTGGGATTCGTTTAACGAACACGATCATCAAAGTGGTCCAACAATGCTCAATTGGGTTACATTCTGGGGAATTAAAAGGCTAGGGTAGTGCCTGGAAGTCTTGGATATGCTCTTCCAACCAATGTGGGACATTTCTAGCCGTGTGACAGCGGTGTCACATTGTGTTCCAACCCAGAGGTGGAGATAAACTTCATTTGAAAAACAGCAGAGATCTTCTACAAAGTCTACTTCAAAAATGAAGTTTCAATAATGCTGAACATCAGGGCGAGCGGGGCGGCACAGTGGCTTAGTGGGTAGCACTGTAACAAGGTAATCCAACTAAATTCTTTTAATCCAATTTCCCAAAATGAATTATCTGCGTTAATTAAATCATCAAAATCATCATCATGTTTACTTGACCCAG
>JAYDZG010000005.1:6086387-6096919 GCA_034509265.1 Microcambeva bendego | reverse complement strand
CGGCATCCAGTCTGGTAAGGTAAGTACAGTCATGTTTCCACAGCACCAGGTCAAAGCAGATCGTCAAATTTACACGTAATACACCAGCAGATTTTCTTAATTAATTCAATTTAGATTTTGAATATGTTAATTAGCCATGGCATAATACCATGGCAGTGCCAGACAAAAAGGGTTTGCATAAAAACCGGGTACATTACATGTGTTTTCATGTGATCAGGAACAAACATCTGGTTTGTTCAGACTGCACTTAAAATGGTATTAAAATGATTAGTCAATGAAATCAATACTGAAGCACCCATGTGGCACAGCAAGATGTTGTGTGGGTTCCTTAACGCTGTGTAGTGTAGTGCAAATATACCTTCCTGAGACATAGTCAGGGTCCATAGCAGTGAAAGTGTAGTAAGCTAGGCTAAAAATAAAGAGGGGGTGTGGTAAAGCAAATCCAGAAAAAAAAAATCAATGTTAATGAATCAATGAGGCTTCATGCAGGTGCTGCAATGGAGCAAGAATGAAGAACCTCATCAACCACGGCTAACTGAACATGTGTGAACGGCTGACCAGGATCACACCTGATAGATCTTCCAAAAGCTATCTTAGTGATTTGACAGTGATGGTTTTTACTTTTATGTCCTGTGAAATATAAGTGGTTAAAACAAACACACCTGTGCTAAAACAATTACTGAGAGTCTCAACACAACTGAGTAGACTTCTCTTAATGATGCTCCCAAATACTGCGATCCAGTGCTTCTTGATACACTGCAGCAGACCCTCCAGCGTCCACGGGGGCTTCACATACACTATCTACGACACACAGACACACTGATATATTATGTTGCCTTTTCCCTCCAAATCTAGTCATATCAAATCATCTGATTGCACTAATCTCTACTAAGGAGAGCCGTGACTAACAAACTACCCCTCAGACACGTATGCAGTATTGATAGATCATTAAAAAAAATGAATATGATAGAATGCATGTATTTATTTAACAAATTATTGTCCGATTATGAGGAACAGTGTTTTATGAGGGAAAAATAGACCAAAGCAACACCTCTGTCCACAGTTCTCCAAACGCAGACTTCATCTCTTCCTCCAGTACAGCAGTCAGAGCTCTCTGCAGACTGCTCTGCAGAATGGATAAACACTCACTCAGCTCTCGCTCTGTCACAGCGGACTTCCTCCTGATCGCCTCTTCTTCCTCATCTGCTCTACTCGACCTTGCTGACAAGGCATCACATCAGAATTCAACTCTTTATTTTCAAGGATTACATAACATGCTGAAGAAAACATCCTGCACTAAAAAAATATATAATAAACCCTTGTCAAAAAACAACATTGGTTTTGTTCTCGCACTGTAGATTGATCTCTGCTTAATCACTCAGGTTCCAAGGTCCTTCTGATTTGCAGTTTCAACAGGAAACCAATTCAACTTGAGAAACATCTTACAGTTATTTTGGCTGTGACGTTGTTTGGGTTTTTTTCTTGGCTGAAGATATTAAAGACTCCTTACTATTTCCTGGTACATTTTCCCATTCATTTTTCTTGAACGTGATGTGAAACGTTCATAAAGCTCCATACACCACGTAGATCAAACCTTTCTTTTACCAGATATGACACTTCACACAAATGTCCCATTTTTTTGAGAAACAAACATTTGATTCGACATTTGAAGTAGATTAGGGTTTGAAACACTATGGTTCTTGACAGTATTGAGTTTGTTTGAGTCACTGTAACCTTTCTGTTGATCCTTACCAGATGCCAGGGTCTTAATATCTTCTGGCATCGGTGAGTCTAGGTCACCAAACAACCAATCCGACCCTCATTAAAGTCACTCTGCCTGGATCTGCTGCCATGTGTCATATGTACAAAGAGTAGCTACAATGTGTTTAACCATGACATGCACAGTTGTTATCAAGTGGGGCAGGGTCATTTTTGGCTCATCTGTGTGTTTAGGCAAACTGACACAAAAGGGGTTAAATATTTCTTTCACTCACTGTACACTTTCAGATCATCATTGCTAACAGTTCAGAAAATTATGATTACCTTAGGACCTAATGCATGGACTGTGAAATCTGTATTTTCCTGTGTAATATGTCATTTAATGTGAAAGGAACACTTAACATTAACTGGTTCAGTGATAGCAACCCTACAGCAATTCAGTTAGCAGTCAGTAAGTCAAATTGTCCCAGATGTTAAAAACACGACTGAGTTTCGGGCGACTGAGTTTGAAAATAAATAATTATGTGGACGGAAAGATGGCGATGTGTCAAAACACGTTTTTATACTGTTTGCTATGCAGTGTGTTGTAGATTCAATTTATTCTCTCATTTGGTTTATGATTGTCATCTAATTACTGACTATCCTTGAAAAACGAGGTCCGTGAAAGTGATCAAATTATTCAGTAGGATCATAATTATGATACAACCCTGCAGCATAAAAGTGCAGCTTTGTTTTTCTTTCCTGTACAAACTGGTGTGATATTTATACAGCAGAAATACAAGCATTTTAGATTTACCATTCTGACCTTGCTTGACAGGGCTAACGTAAGGGGACTGAGATGAACGGTTGAAGTGCGCGGGGTTCACTTCTGCCTGCTGCTGTAGGTCGGCTTTACTCAGCGCCTTCACTCCACTCAGCAGAGCCTTACTGCACAGGTTCTTGTCATTACTACATCCAAAATCAAAAGGGGAAAAAATACAGATATCTGCTTCTTAAAGCATTAAAGTATTAGATTTATGTTAAATGCACGATGATATGTGAAAATTTTAAACCATGTGTGCTGGTTGGAACAGAGAACCTGGTCTATGCTTACGTGCACAGGATGAGAGTGCCCTCTTCATACAGCTTCTGATACTGCAGACAGCATTGCAGTACTCGGTCATCATTATTGGCGGTGTTGAGGCCATCTAAGGGAACATATTTCAGGTATTATGAAACGACACTCAGCAGGTGAGCTATAAACCCTGGATAAATGAGTAGAAGCACATAATGAGTACTGATGCTTTGAGGAAGGGGTATAGCCTGATTCAATTACGGAATTAAGATCCTGCTGTGCTGCCATGGCACCTAATGAATTGCTGAGCAAGCAAATGGGTTCAAGATGGCAAGTGAAAATGATCTAAATTACTTTGAGAAAGACACATGACAGTAGTTTCCATCACAGAGAAAAGAAGTGCCAAAAGGTTTGGGGTGGGAAACTGGCATAGTAGGTAGCAAGAAGTTCCTGGGTTTGATTCCCATTGGGAGACGTCTGGGTCCTCTCTGTTCTTCCGATATCCGGTTTCTTCCAGTTTTCTCCAACATTTAAGCAAACCAGGTGGTGAAAAAATAGCAAGTAACTGTAAGACACACCAGGAGTAGCAGAGACACTTACAGGCAGCCTGGGAGGCTAGCTGCATAGACTGGCCAAAGAGGCGTGGCTCCTGGTTCTTAAGGCAGCAGTAGATGTAGTCGACGGCCGGCCGTGCTTTGTGCTCCACCTCCTTGGACAGTTTTCCACTCTTCAGAGAGTCCAGCTCCTGCAGGACCACCCATGGAACCAGCAGTTTCGGAAATCCAAGTGCTGCAGCCAAAACAGAGATCACATGGTGTTATTTCAAGTAAAAACGAACACTTTTGACACTAGGGGCAGTGAATACCCATAGACTACAGTAAAGATAAGGCTGTGGCCCGATGACCACACCCAAAGTCATTAAATAATGCAGCAATTAAAAAAAAAAGAAAAAAAAAGAATAAAGGCAAGATTCTGAGCACCTAGGTTTGAATCTTGGCTTTGCTAGTATTTAGCTTGGTACCCTAGGGCAGGCATGACTGTCTTATGCCGACAGCAGACATACATAGTCAGTTTTTTTTCCATTCAGCAGACTGAGACTAAGTGATTACTCTATCAATGCTGTGTTTGGATTATGGCTGCCCAGGGTGGCATTACAGAAAGTAGAAGGAGCGCAGACATCGGGTTTGGCTCTCCAAATAAACAAACCTCACACAAACCCACTAGTTTCGCACATATCAGAGGAAGCGTGGCAGGTGAATATGCACACTCCTTGGATGCAGTGGATAGACTATGCTAAATTGAAAGAAGAAGGGGGTACAGCGCATAAACATTCTCAAAGTTTTATTTGAATTTTGTTCAGAATGTGGGCATGTACTCTATGTTGCCAATGTATTACTGTACTTACATACAAAAATAAAACTTTTAGATCGGACTGTATATAGATTAAAATATACATTAAAATAAGTATATATATATTAACTAGACCATGTGTCCTGTGGCCTCCTACCTCCAAGTCCATGGGACCTAATCTTCTTAACAAAGTCCAAGTGACTGAGCAGAACATTGGTGTCAAGAACAATGAGGAGGTCTCTCTGGCACTGCTCCTGACCTGGAAATGTTTACCACACACACAAAAACACATCAATTATTTTCCGCTTGTTCATACTGACATTACTTTGATTTCAATAGTATATATCAGATTTCCATACCACATTTAAAGTGGCCCAAATAAGAATTGATTTTTTAAAGGTACGATATCTAGATAGTTTAGACTCTTCAGTTTGAATCTCAGCTCTGCTACCTTTACACTGTGCATTTACACAAACAATGATCGCTTGTTTTCAATAGCTATTAGAGATTCCTCATAACCAATGCAATTGGTCTGCTGGCTGATAGATGCCACAAGTAAAGAGACGAGGGATGATGGGATCAAGGTTTGTCTTTCTGAGCACAACGCTGATCCACAAATAAACTGCCTTGGGCAAGTTGTGACTCACAACTCATGCAATCGGGTAATTAGATATGACGTCATTGTGAGGAATAGTAAGTGAAAAAGCTAAGGTGCTGTCGAAGTGGTGAAGGATCCAAACAAACTTGATTAGTAGTAGGTTAAAAGACTGTATGGCTGTCTATACTCTAGTGAAATTAGCAAGTATTATATTAGAGGAAACAGCAGGAGTCAAGATTGAATGTGATTTTTCTGGTTTTAAACATAAAAAAAGAGATCCGATTTGGACCACTTTTACCAGCAGTGTAAAAATTCTGAATGCAGTGAAAACATTACTGAATGCAACAGTGGTGCCCTCTTCTGGTGGATCAACATCCATGCCTGTAAGCTCTCCATAGCTCTCCACTACATTCACCTGCAGCTGTCTGTTAGTGCGCGCCTGGTGCAACTCCTCAACCAGATGCATCTACAAATACCACAAATGTCTTTAACATTACACATTAAGTTCCAGTAGCAGTGCACACACACAGAGGTTGGCATTTCGTTCACATGGTTTGAGCCCACTGTCGGGTCAAGGCATTATTCTGACAAAACAGAACCTTTCTTAGCTTTATGTCAGTACTGTAACCAATATGACGTGGTTATTGATCAGTGTATGTTTGACGAGTATAAAAACCATGTGTTTATGTAATTATATTTCATAGCATTCATGCTCATCAGAAACCTGACTTAACACCAGAGGTGGATGGCAACTAATTACATTTTGTAGTGCTACTGTACTTTTTAAAGTAGATTTTACAACATGTACTTTTACTTACGTATGTTTTGTACTGAGAATTGTAATTCATTACTTATTTAATCCCATCCATACCGGAGTTTTAAAAAAAAGAAAAAACATTAAATATTTTGTGAATATAGAAGAACTACTGCCACCACCCTTAACACACCAGTTAGAAAATCAAGGAAAAGCAGTTGGTCAAATGATGTTAAATTGTCCCAGTATCTAATCCAATGTTCTGTTTACTTATGGTGGCCAATTCTCTTTACTAACAGACTGATGTCACCTGTATACAATAGAATGAATGAATATTTCTGGTAGGCCAAGGTTTCTCAAGCTCATTTAACTGTTGGGTTAAGCCCTTACTTGGCCAGTAATAAATAAATAATTCAAACATAATTTTACTGCAATGTTTGCCAAAGAGTAAAACTAATATTAGAGCAAAGCCAACACTTCTTGAGGGCAAAACAATGTCATAAAGGTTTTTCTTTTTTATCCTGTTTCAAAGTTCACATATCAGTGTACCATGAAGTACACATTACAGTCATCTTCAATTGACAGACACTGTTACAACACTTACCTCATGGTCATCGGTAGCTTCTGTCCACTCAGTAGAACCAATCTGATGACTGACCTGAAAAATAAAGTTTTACTGTCAAAATGTTTCTCAAATAATTCAGATATCACTTAAGTATTTTAAGCCTGAGCCATCATATTACACAAACAGTCAGTGCACTCAGGTGTAGTAGTGGTAAAAACACGCTAATGTCTCTCAGACATCTTCAAACAAGTTTGAAACTCGGCTCTGCTACTGGCAGGTTGGGGACCTGTATTCTTTTTTTTTTTACTTTATTATGTATATTGTGAGATTATCTTGTTTAGGTTCTTGATTGTTCCTGTTTGAATCTAATATAGTGTCATAAAGCTGTAAATAAAGGTTCAAACATACATGTGTTACCAGAGGTGGTGTGTTGCTTGGAGAGCTTGTCTCTTTCGTTTCTCTTACATGTTGCAATTTATCTTCTGGTGAGTGGAAGTATTTTTGAGGAGAGGAATAAAGAGGAACGTTATAAGAATCTTTTGGAGGTGGTTGTACAGTCAGCTGAGGGGCAGCCTCAGAAAAAGTTGATTCTTTGGTTTTTCTTTCATGTAAGGCTTTATCTTCTGGTGACTGGAAATATTTTTGAGGAGCAGAATAAAGTTGAATGTTAGTGGGTTCTTTAAGAGTTCTTTGTACAGTTGGCTTAGGGGACATCTTTGAAGACGGAGATTGTTTTTTTACAGAAACAAGAGAAGGATGTTTACCAATAAAGGAAGGCTTTTTCTCAGAAACATCGACATCCCAAATGTCTGTCTGTCTCTTTAAAACATTAAGCTTTTTTGGAATTTTGAAAGTAATTGCAAGTTTTGAAGAAGTTTTGGCTTTGAGGGTTGAATTCAATGCAGGCTCTAGGTCTACTTTATGACTGCCTTGATGAGAAATGTTCAGTGTAACTTCAGATGCTGGAGGTTTTCTGACCACAGATGGGTCTTCGATTAAGCGTTTGGTCATTGTGTTCTCAACACTTTCAAATGTCTTTTCCAAGACTTGATCTTCAGCTGACTTGTTGGACTTTCTCACTTTAGACTCCTTTCCATCTTGGCATTTCAATTCTGAGACGTGATCTTCAGCTGGTTTATTTGACTTTCTCTTTTCCAACTGCTTTTTCTCTTGGTTTTTCAATTCTGAAATGATACATTCAGCCGACTTATTGGACCTTCTCACTTCAGGCTCCTTTAAATCTTGGCATTTCAATTCTGAGACATGATCTTCAGTGGACTTCTTGAATTTTTTGACTTCTGACTCCTTTCTATCTTGGCATTTCAATTCTGAGACTTGATCTTCTGACTTCTTGGATTTTCTCACTTCTGACTCTTTTCCATCTTGGCATTTCCTTTCCGAGACAAGATCTTCAGATTTCTTGGTCCTTTTTACTCCCAACTCCCCCTTACTGGTATGGCACTTTGGTAGAGGGTATTCATCATCCTTGGAGGACCTTCTCTTCATGAGCTTTTTCCTTTGTTCCTCAGTGAGAAAGCAGTCTTGGCTACTTTTTGATTGAGAATGTTTTGGGGCAGGTCTTCCCATTTTGGTCAGTTCCACAGAGTGTTTGCTTACAGTTTCAGGAATAGAATTGGATTTTGAAGAGTGGCTACTGGAGCTGCTGCCGGAGCTCTTCTTTGTGGTTGAGGAATACCGTTTAGATGAAGAGTGTGAGTCATGTGATGCTCTGCAATCCCGGCCCCATGAGATCTTTTCTGAATTTTTTTGTTTTTTTCCATCTGATGTCTTGATGCTATCTTCTCTTGGCAACCGAAAGCTGTCAGTGCTCCGTCTACAGACGTACAAAAAAAGACAGAATTATGACATCAACCCCTCCAAAAAACCCAATTGAGTTACAAATTTAATATAAAGGCATTATATATAAATGTATATAATAAATATTTATAATCTTTTAACTGAGTTTTTAATAAACACAAAAACAAGACAAATTCTGACAGTTTCCTTCAAGAAATAAATAAAGTAGAATGCTTAGTTTGTGATATATATAAATAAAATCAACTCCTTGTTGGCGTCATGGTGGCGTCACTTGATAGGTAAACAATGGGTGCAATGCATGAATACTTTGGACAAAACAGCAATTCCCCCAGCGACCCCAGAAGATCCAGCCCATCATGTATAAATGGTTGACAGTGTAATCAACCACTGTGACACGTAAAGCAGTTAGGTTTTTGTAACAATAGTTGTTTGATGTCCACATATATATGGGTCTACACTGATATGGCTGGATGGTCTGAAGACTATGGCCAAACAGACTAGGTAAGGGGAGGTGTATCGGTCAGTGCTGGTTCCAAACCTAAAGAAAATAGGGAGAAACTATATAAGATAACATATACCTATGTAACTATATCATGAGCTTCAACCTTTGTACTTTACTGGAATCAATTAACAGCCAAGTTAACGCCAAGAGATCTAATCCCTTTTGTTTGGTCATTATCTGCTACCCCAAAAGTATTTGTCCAGATGTTCATGTGTAACAATAACAATCTTTGTGTTGTTTTAGCAAAGGTGTTTTGAATGGCTGTAGATCAGTGTTGCTTTGTCTGAGAGAATGATTTGACCTTGGGTTTTTGTTCCAACAAGCTGTGCAGGCTTTGCAGCTTTTTTTTACTGACTTGTAACATTTTGATTTGATATGGGGAAAGGCAAGCAGAGCCATGTCCTACTGCCTTGCCATTCATCTGTGCACACCCTGTGTGGACCCTGTGTCCAATAGCAAGTTAAAGCGGTGAAAACCCTGCAATGCTTGTCGTATAAAGTTATTCTACTGAAGACTGAACCTTACCTGTGAGAATGCTTATTCTTGCTTTTGCGATCAGAGCTGCCAGATATCTCTGCGTCATCATCCTACAGTAACAATACAAAAAACAGTGTAATGACCAAACGCCTCACCAGTTTTACACAAACTATCTGATCAATGAAATCTACCTTTACTTTAAAACTACGACAAAACTCTCCCATCAACACACACAACTTCTGATGCTGTGTTCTTCCCTGCCTCCCTTACTGAGGAATTTTTTGACTAAAAGAATTTAAACTGAGCCCTCTGTAGTCCAGGGAGCAATACAGAACAGGCGATGTAACAAGCTTTTAAATTATTTTTCTTCTTTACCGTATCTTCACATGAGGATATGGATGGTCTTTCTTGCTTTCGTTCTTTCTTGTGCTTCTTCGACTTTTTTTTGGTCATTGTTGCCTACAAGAACAGACAGAAAAAACAATAGACAGAAAAAGAATAATACAACTTTGAAATTAAATTCACAACAGTATTATACAAATGATTTACTTATGCTAGCACTGCACAAAAGATCACTTTTTCTCTCGATTTAACGCTTTAAGTTCACCTTCTGCTAATGACAAACACCTGATGGCATCCAAGTAGAGCATGCCTCATGTGACTTACGCATAGCCCTGCCCTTTTCCCCCCCAAGTTTTCTGCACAAGCATTATTTTCACAAACAGGGTGCAACAGCATATGAAGATCCCAACTACATATAGTCCGGTAGCCCATCCTAGCAGACATGGTGGCCCATTAGAGTCCGCTGCAGGTGCCCAGCCGATCGTTGGCATAACCGAGCAATTCAGTATTGGTGGGTAACTTGGTAGTAGTGTCGCCTCACAGCAAGAAGGTCCTGGGTTCGATCCCCAGGCGAGGCGAGTCCTGTGTAGAGTTTGCATGTTCTCCCCGTGTCCGCGTGGGGTTTCTCCAGGGGCTCTGGTTTCCTCCCACAGTCCAAAGACATTCAACCAAGTTAATTGGAGACACTGAATTGTACTATAGATACCTAGACAATAGAATGCATTAACCAGTGCATTGTAAGGCTGGTCACAAGCCCAGATAAATAGGTAAGGCATCCAGCATTAAAACTATACCAGATGAATAATTCATCTCAATATATTTGATTTTTGTTTTCTGAATCATTGGTAAATAATCTATTTTAGTTTTTACTTAATTTGACTTATTTTATAGCATTATTTATGATTGGTCTTAAATTAAATATTTTATCAGGCAACCTTGACTCTGCATCCTCCCCACATTCCTCAGAAGCCTCTTCATTTACTTACACCATTGTTTATTTATGAAGGTAAAACTGACGTCACGTACTCATATTCCAAAACTTTTTCCAAACATTTATTTTTTATTTTTAATGCACTAATGAAAAACGAAGAACTTACCTAGTCAGCAGAATAAGCAGTAATAAAATGTGTAATAACTTGTGATTAGATATGCTGCTAAATGCTAATTGCAACATATACTCATACAATAATGATTGTTATAACTAATCGCGCTTTAACAGATAAAGCATAAAATAAACTAGAAATCCCTTCACACATCTCGTTATTAAATAAATAAAAGTTAAAAAGAATAATTTCAACTTAAGTTCTTATTTTGACACCAAAACATGAACACTCACCGCTGTCAGTCAGCTCA